>APFE030530193.1:32411-55943 GCA_000404065.3 Pinus taeda
CATGCTATGGCATCAAAGGCTTGGACATATTGGAGAGAAGGGCCTTCGAATACGTCATGGTAAAGGTATGATATAATGCATGTCTAATAGATCTCTATATTTTTATTTCTGTGAAAATTATGTATATGGGAAGCAGAATTGGGTGAGTTTCCCCTCTGTTTGTAAGAGGGCAAAATAGATATTAGAGCTTGTGCACAGTGATGTGTTTAGAACTGTGTCGATTCCATTACTGGGAAATTTTGTGTACTATGTATCATTTATAGATGACTTCTCAAGGAATACATGGATATATTTCCTCAAGAAGAAATATGAAGTATTTGAAAGGTTTAAAGCATTTAAGGTTCTAGTGGAAAACTAGACATAGAAGAAGATAAAGGTGCTAAGGACAGATAACGGTGGAGAGTTTTGCAAGAAGGAATTTGAAGAGTTCTTTAAGAAGTGTGGTATAGCACGATATATGACTACTCCATACACACCTAAGAAAAATGGAGTTGCAGAAAGAATGAACAAGACGTTGATGGAAAGGGGAAGAATCATGCTCAATGGTGTCAGGTTAGGACAAGAATTCTGGGTAGAGGTGGTGGAGACGACATGTTCCTTGGTTAACAGATTACCTTCATCAATGTTGGAGGATAAGACTCCACAAGAGGTATGGATTGGTAAGAAACCTTCTCTTTCACATTTGAGGGTATTTGGATGTGATGCATATGTACATGTTCTAAAGGAGAAAAGAAAAAAAATTGGATAGTAAATATGAAAAGTGCATATTTATTGGGTATATGGATGGTTTAAAATGTTATAAGCTTTGGAACCCAGAAACAAAGAAGGTTGTGTACAACCGAGATGTGGTGTTTAGAGAGGTGAAATATGTTATTAAACATGAAGTATTACCAAAGGAACCCGAGAAGATACAGTTTGAGCTAAAGGAGGAAGAATCAGACTCTACAACAGAAGAGGAATCAGAAGATGAAGAGCCACAAACTCTAGCTGTGAGTAGATCAGTTCGAGAAAGAAGGTAGTTATAAAGGTATAGTTCATCTACTTTTTGTTCAAATTTTACTTTATCTGTTATTGATGATGGTCCCAGAACTGTGAGGGAAGCAATAGATTTAAAGGATGGAAAACTCTGGAAAGAGGCCATGGTTGATGAAATGGCATCTTTGCACAAAAATGAGGTTTGGGATATGATGGAGTTGTCAGCTGGAATAAAACCCATTGGAAGCAATTGGGCTTTCAAAAATAAGATGAATGCAGAAGGAAAGGTGGAGAAATATAAAGCTCGATTGGTAGCAAAAGGTTATTCCCATATGTCGAGAATTGATTTTGGTGATATTTTTTCTCGTGTTGCGAAGGTAGCTTCTATTAGATTACTTTTATCTATTGTTGATGCTTTTAATTTTGAGGTAGAATAGATGGATGTGAAGACACCATTTCTTCACGGGGATCTGGAAGAAGAGATGTACATTAAGCAACCTAGAGGCTTTGCGGCGAAGGGTAAGAAAGAACTGGTATGCAAGTTAAAAAAGTCTCTGTATGGGTTAAAACAGTCACCAAGGATATGGTATCAAAAATTTGATACATTTATATGGACTTGGCTTCACCAGAAGTAAAGCAGATCATTATGTGTATTTTAAATTAATTGGTGACTGTGTTATTTATCTGGTCTTGTATGTGGATGATATGTTGCTGGTTGGAAATGACAAATAAATTATCTAGGATTTGAAAACCCGTTTGTCCTCCAAATTCAACATGAAAGATATTGGTGCTACAAGCTATATTTTAAGCATGGAAATTAAACGAGATTGGGTAAAGAGGAAGCTCTGGTTAAACCCAAGGAAGTATGTTGAGACAATACTGTGGAGGTTTAATATGCAAGATAGTAAACTGGTGAAGGTTCCTATTCCTATAGGTGTAAAGTTGTATGCTAAACAATGTCCTAAGACATAAGAAGAGGAAGAGGACATGTCCCATATTCCATATGAAAGTGCATTCGGTAGCCTGATGTATGTAATGGTTTGTACTAGACCAGACATTGCACATGCAGTGGGAGTATTGAGCAGGTTTATGTCAAAACCAAGGAAGGAGAATTGGACGACAGTGAAGCGGGTTTTCAGGTATTTGCGTGGCACTAGTGATTATGGTTTGTGCTACCAAGGAAGATCAGGATTGGATGGATTTTTGGACATCCGTGTCTTTGTTGATGCAGACTTGGCGAGAGATCTAGATCAGAGAAGATCTACAAGTGGATATGTGTTTAACCTATTTGGAGGTGCAGTCAGTTGGTTGTGTAAGAAATAGTCTGTAGTGGCACTTTCAACTATAGAGGCAGAGTACATGGTGGCCACTCATGCAAGCATGGAGGCAGTTTGGTTGCAGAGATTGTGTTCAAGTATGGGGTTAGTACAACGAGCTATAAGGATAGACTATGACAGCCAAAGTGCACTTTTCTTGGCAAAGAACCCTACTTATCATTCAAATAAAAAGCACATTGTTGTTGAGTATCACTTTGTGAGGGATATGGTTGAGGACAAAAATGTGTTGTTGGTAAAGGCGGACACTTTGAATAACGCTGCAGATGCATTGACAAAGTATGTGAGCACTGAGAAGTTCACTTGGTGTAGAGAAACAATGGGCGTTGCAAGGCTGGATCAATGACTAAGCTCTCCTTTGGTCCCCCGTGGAAAGAAAACAACAAGTGGGAGAATGTTGGGTTGTGCATGGATTTCACACATGGTTTTAGGCATGATGGTTTTCTGTCCATGGTATTTTGTAGACCCAGTCAAGGGAAATACAGTTATGTTCTAATCCAGGGTTAATGGATTGGGGTTTATGGATGCTTCGACATGTATATATATGTATTGTAACATTGAAAGGAACACAGTGAAAAATAAATTTGGTAGTCCCGGTTTTGGGATCTAGGGGAAAATCTCTGTGTATATTTGTTTTATATTTTATGCTCTCGCCACTGTTTATTTTCTGTTTTTAGAATTCGTATGCAGATAATTTCTGTACGGGGTTAAAACCTACAATATTGAGGAAATCTCAATGTAGGAAGTTGTTAAAGGAAGCTGAGATGATCAAGGAAATAATTAATATGAGGTATGTATGCCTATATGTTTTCAGTTAGAGTCATCATTTATAATCAAGGGGAATTACTCTGGAAGCATGGTCAAGAATAAGAGGAGATCTCTTTCATTAAGATATGCATGAAAGCATGGTTCACACACTGATAAAGGTCAACATGAGAAATGTCCTCATATGTAGTATGAGGTGATTGACAAGAGAACCTATAAATAAGCATATGAGAAAAGAGATTAGGGATAAAAGGACACCATGGACACTAGGAATCAAAATTTGATAGATTTATTGAGACATCTCCTAAAAGTAGGCACGAAAGCTTTGACTAAGGAAGAAAAAGATCAAAGGACCCTTGACACCTTGAAAGGCCTTGGAGATATGAACATGAAAGATGCTAATAATTCGAGCCAGCAATATTTCATGATGAAGAGCCATCTCGTAAGGTACTATTTGATTTAATGTTATGTTTTGATTTCTTGAATAATATCTGGATGAGTTCATGCATGACTACTGGAACAAGGGTTGTAAGTGCAAGTACAACTAGCATTCATGTGGTGGATGGAAATTCTGGAAAGAGGCATGATGATAAAGAAGTAGTTATATGACGAAGGTTCCAGATATGTATCAAGAAGGCCACTTTCCATGAAGAAAGGAATGGCATGACAAACTAAGAAGGAAAGTGATCGATGGTTGATGCCCTATAAGGAAGAAGCTCATCTGGATTTCATGACATGAAGGAGAGAAATTGATCAAGTAGCTGAAGGACCCACAAGAAGAGTTGCTCATGAAAATGAGAGTCCCTGGTTGAGAGGGAGCTCTGCCAAGTCCCTAATTAAGAGGGAGCTTTGGTAAGTTCCTGGTCAAAGGGAGATTGGGTACATTTCTTTACAGGAATGGGAATATCTTCCATAGTTTAGAGGGAGATATAGACACAACATTCTTGTCTTCATTTGGGAAGAAAGAATGGAGGATTGGGTAATCATATGGTATCCGATGCTCTTTGAGGATATGTAGGGCATCCAAGATAAGAGTAAGAAAGAGGACTAATATTGTTTGAGGGCTGGGAACCCAAGATAAGAATAGTCCTAAAAATTCATACTCGGTGAACACTTGGGTGGGTATGTACCTTGAGAGATAATGACGAAGGTGTCTATAGTCATTGGTCACGCCAACATTGTGCTATGATCTATTGAGAGATAGAGCTGTTAGTTAAGGCCTTGTTGTGGAAACAACGTTGGTTACTATGATGCTATAAAATATGGATTTCCAATCTGATTTCTCTTATGTGAACTCTTCAAATTGAAAATGGCCAAACACCTTGTAACGATTTATGAATACCTCCCTAGTTAAGAGGGAGTGTTGAAGAAAGTGTAACTAGGTTCGGTATTCATAAAAGTAATTTTTATCTTTGTACTTGAAAAATAAAATAATAATTATTTTTGTAAATTGTAAAAATGAGTTTCTTGCTCATTGCATAGGTCAAGCACATGTTTGAGTGCTTCTAGGAAAGTCAAAGAGTCAACGTAATTATTAAAGTCCCATGTGGGCATGTTACACTATGTAAACATATGTATTAGAGTCAAAGAAATCTGTTAAGGGTGATTCTCTAAAGCAAAGACAAGTAGCCTCTTCAAGTTGGCTCAAAGAAATGAATTTTTGGTGCACTTAAAGTCAAGTTGGCCTTACTAGTTCAAGTCGGCCCAGTAGGAGGGATAAAATCCTATATATAGGGCCATTCGACCTCACAACTAGACCATCAATCATCTACGAAATCAACGAAGAAGAGAGGTTAAAAACGAAGTGCGAAAAAGGAGCAATGAATTGATTCTAGGGTAGCGAAGAAGAAGGAAAAGAAACCGAGTTTGGGAAGGTTGTTTTAGGGCTAATCTCTACCACATGTGTGAAGGAAGAAGGGTAATTATGCTGTCATAACAAAACCCTAAGTGCAGAAACATAAGAAGAGGTGTTTTGGGTGAAAAAGAGGCTCCAAATAAGCCTCCATCTCAAGCAAAGTAAGTCTCACCTAAAGAAAAGGAAAGAAGCAAGAAAAAGGGTAAAGTACAAGTCTATATCAGCCACACATGCAAAGAAATTAGGCATGCAGTAGGGTAAATGGAATAACCTCTCAAGTCATAAATATCTCTCAAGGAAGGTCTCATTCTCTAGCCTAAGTGTCAAGGAAAGGGAAGATTTCTAAGCGAAGTAGAGAAGGAAAGTAAGACTCCAAAGAAGATGTCTCTAAGGAGACCTAGGGTTTCTATAGTTGCCAGAAAAAGAGCTATCGGTTTCCAAGCAGAAGAAGGCATTGATTGGAGGAAAAAAGGAAGAGAGATTGTGTCTTTTGCTTGGAGGATCTATTGTTCAAGGGTCTAGGGTTTTGCATTTGTTAATTTAAGATTCAATAAGAGAAATTTATAGAAGGGTTTTCCTGTCTAGGAGAGAGAGGTTTTTCCCTAGCTAAGAGCCAACATCTTGTGTTATTGTATCTTTTGTTTTTGGCAAATGTTTGATGAAGAAAGAGATCACACTAATAATAATAAGAGATGATTGTGTAAACAAGAAAAAGTAAAAAGTGTTTCAAAAATAGTTATCATTGTCAGAAGAATCTCATTTTAACCGAGATGCCCTAGATTCTTCAACACTTCTTTGGACTATTCTGATCTTGGATAGCTAGTCCTCAAAGAAAATTGGTCCACGACTACTCTTAACTTGGATGCCCTGTCTCATCCTCAAAGACCCTCAAATTCCAAATGATTACCCAATCCTCCATTCTGTCTTCCCTAGGTGACAACCATATTGATATGTCTACCTCTCCCTCTCAATTTGGGAGGACATATTATTTCCAATAAAGGAATCTACTCATTCCTACAGAAGGAATGTAACTAAGCTCCATCTTGGCTTAGGAATTTCCAAGTTTTTTCCAAGTAAGAAATTATTTTTAGGCTCCCTCTTAAATAGGGACCTACAACAACTCCTTAATAAACTGCTTGAAGAGCTCCTTCCTTCGATATCATGAATTTTCTTTGTCAAGGAGTCTTCATCCTTTTCGGGCTTGTTCATAGGGCACAGACCATCCATCAATTTTATCCATGCTTTAGTAATGTCATCATTCATCAAAAAATGATTCATTAGTCTTCATTTGGCTTTGCTTCATGTCCTGTTGCGTTCTTCATGCCATATTTTTTGGAAGGATCTTACATCCTTCTATATGGTCCTCTTGGAAGACATCCACAATTGTTCCCTTTGGCAGTCTTACATAAGCCCATCCAAATATTTGCTCAAAAATAAGAAATGAAAACTTAAATCAAAATTACCTTTGTGATGGTATTTTATCATGACATCTTCCTGCGTGTATCAACATCCTACAAACATGTTGACACATTTCCCAAATATATCCATTGTCAAGGGTCTCATTCCTTTTCACACTTCCATTAGAGTCATCATATCTTTCCAAGAGATTTGCTAGTCAAATATTCTTGGTATTTCGGATGTTGATTTCCTTTACCGTGGTTACATATCTAATGATCTTTTCCTTCCTTTCTTCACACATTTCAGAAGCTTCCATTCAGAGTTCCTCAATTGTAGTCAACCACCTCATGCTTCATATGAGGACATATTATGTTGATTTCATCTAGTGTTACTCATGCCTTTTAGAAACCTTTAATAGGAGTATATTCCTTTCCTTTGATCATGCTTATTAAGATAAATCAATAATCCAAGTTACCTGCAACCATACACCATGAATTTATAAAATCTAATATAAGCATACATACCTCATTTACCTTTGGGTCATCTAGGATTCTTTCAGCAACTTCCTTGATTGAAAATATCTTCAACCCCTTTATCTGCTTTAATTCTTATGTCATCACACCATCATCCCATGAATTCCAAAATTTGGAGTTCTTGATGAAACACTTGCTTCCTCTCTAGATCGGTGAACCCTCTGATGAGGATTCCATAAAAGATTCTAACATATCCTTTTCTAGTAGATGTTTCCTTTTGACTGATGTATGATGAGACTTGTCCTAGATTACTTCTTCCTTTGATTTCTCAATGAGGTCACCGAGAGCTATATCCTTCATAGTTGACTATCATACATCCTTCATGTTTCTTATGGTGATGTCACGAGCTCTCACTTATAATGATTTTTCCTCTTCCTTGGACTTCCTTATTTCAATTTTTCTCCACTTCTTTAGTGAAATGGACTTCTTCTCTATATTTCTTGTTATTTCCCTTCTTCATTTTAGGACAATAGTTCTTGTAATGCATTGATTCTTAGCTATGTTCTTCTTTCCTTTCGGAAAATATTTGAATACTTTTTTACCCTAACCTATCCTCTTATATCTTGCATAGAACCCACAAGTTGTTGAATGGGATATCCTTCTTATCCTCATAGAAATTTGTTACCTTATTCATAAATTAGTGCATTTAGAATAATGATTATTATCTCCTTATCATCTCTCTTAGATCTTGCAGTTGAGATCTTATGAAGATATCCATTCATCCTTTGATACCTTGAATTTTGTGTAGATTAAATCTAAGTGATATGACCTTCTTGATCACATCTTCATAGAATAGTTCTACCAGCATATCATATATATCTCTTTGATGTATCCAATACTGCTATATGAGAAGACCTTTCATAAGAATCCCTTTCCATGTATTCAAAGGATACCTTTTCATAGATATGTTCAATGACTTCACTTTCTTCGAGGGCTATGTATATCCTCCTTTTCCATGCAAGGAATTTAGATGACCCAACCAACTTATAGATCTCCTTGCAAAACGAAGTCATTTTACCAAATTTTATTATAGAATGAAAGATACTTATTAGACAAGTGAAAATTAAATCTTCAACTTGATCACTTTGATGGTGGTTGAAGAGGATGTATTAGTGCCCCCTTTTGGACGATCTTATTCCAAATGAAAATCCCTTCTTCAATAAAGGGGATTGCTCCTTTTATGATGAAAATGTCTTTAGATCTAGATCTCTTTGTTGATGATGATTGATGAGGATGTTTTGCTGTTTCCTCGGATGATCTTCTTCAAGGATAATGAGAGGATCCTTGCTTTAATGAGAGGGAACTTGCCTTACAACTTTTCAAGATTATGACAATACCTTCTAGCCTTCTTTGTCTTTAAGATACTTTGTCTTCTTGGTGGTGAATGAGTGCAGATCAAAAATTCTTCTAGGGTCTCCAAGATGATGTGATCAAAAATTCTTCTCGGATGCCTATACTCGAGTTGCCTTGCTTTGTAGATATCTTCATCTTGATGAGGGTCTTTGTGGTCTTTTTCTAAGGACTATAGGATCCAACACTCTTTCTGGTGTAGACTTTTAGTTTCCTTCATTTGTAGATCTATTTGTGTTGGGTTGTGTTATATTCTTTCCACGAATAGCCCACGTAGTTAACCAGGGGGTTGGGGGGGGGGGGGGGGGGGGGGGGTGGTGGGGTCGCGGAGCCCCTTCTTCGTTGCACTAGTGTGGTGAGGGGGTCACAGGGGGTTTGAGGGGTGTAGGTAACCCCACTCTATGGGGTCAAGGGCAGTGCCCCGTAAAATTTTAGTTTTGGAACCTATGTTGGTTGGGCGGACCCACCTATGGTTTTATGCATGATTTTCACACATGTTTTTGGATTCGATGGTTTTCGGTCCATGGTTTTGGACGCGATGGTTTTCGGTCCATGGTTTTGGATGCTTCGGCATGTATAAATATGTATTATAGCATTGAAAGGAACAAAATGAAAAATCAAGCTGGTAGTCCCGGTTTTGGGATCCAGGGGAAAACTCTGTGTATATCTGTTTTATGTGTTATGCTCTCACATTGTTTATTTTTTGTGTTTTAGAATTCGTATGTAGGTAATTTCTGTACGGGGTTAAAACCTACAATTCACCTTGAGTAGACATAAGGCTTTGGCCTTGATTGATGATCCCAAGACTTATTTTGAAGTAGACCTTCTTCTTTGATCTAGGGTTTGATTCTTCAATGTAGATCTTTGAACTTTCTCTTTGATATTCTTTGACTTGCTTTTGATGCCATTCTTGAGTGTCCCTTGATGAGATTCCCTTCCTTGAATTTGACACCTTAGCTCTGATTCCCTGTTGAGAAATCTAGGGAATTAGCATTAGGTGATTTCTCTTCTATTAGTGACTGCTTCTGAATTCTTTTTACTTCTTTAGATTAGGATCTTCTTCTTGTTAGATTATTAATGTTCTTCTTCATCAAACAATAACCAATTCATGAACATAAATAGACAAGAGACACAGAATGTAGGCTATCAACTAGGGCCAAAACCTCTCACACTTTGAGAGGAAAACCAATGCAAATGATTCTTATAGAGATTCCAATTGACGAATATCAAGACCAATACCCTTGTCTTAGTAGCCCCTCCAAGACCAAGACACAAGTCCTCTAGATAGTTAACCTTCTTCTAGACTCCTATTCCATTTCGATCTTCTTCTTCAAGAAATAGTATTAACGAACTATCATCACACAAACTTATCGCTATCATATCACTAAACTGTGATCTTTGCAACATCACTGAAACTCACTATTACATCATTAAAGATAACACTTAGCACTAAGACCTTCTTTCACAGATCCGAAATTGTGTTAGCCCAGAAAATACTTTCGCTATCCCTTCCTTATCTATCTGCATTCCTAGACATCTGAACTTGTCACTTTCTCATTATCACCGTGACCTTAATCTTAGAGGGATCTGAATTTCCTTTCCTCTCATAGAACTGCATCCTTCAAACTGCAACCTTCACCGAGATAGATATCCAAATTATAGGTGATCTGAACCTCCTTTCTTCCAATGTTCACTGAAATCTCAGAGATATGTGAAGTTATGTACAGGAGATCCAAACCTCCTTTCTATTTTTCCTATCTGAAAATTTCTGAGAGAGATGACTGAAATTCTATGTTGGGAATAGGTCTAGGTGCCTATTTATAGTGGTTTGTCCATCATATTAAGATGACCTATACTTATGAATAGGTGTGTCTCCATAGGGTGATCTTACATGAGTTTTTCACCTTATCTTGAAGCCGACATGAAGAGGGGACTATATGCTTGTTGTTGGAGGGCTACATAGACTTATATACAATTTACAAACGTTCAAGAAGAGTTATTCATACATGACATTAATTATATGACTCTAATGATAAATCCTAAGGATCTAAATGGGATCCATCTAGATAAAATAAAATCTCTTGTTCATGAAACCCATGAAGCAAACCTTACAATAATAATTTTATTTTCTTCTTTACATCATTTACAAAAGTCACAATTACATGTCATTATGCAGTCTAAACCTAGTTACATTTTACAAGACTATGCCCCTGATAAATTCACATAATATAATATTATTTTAGCTACATATACATACAAGGTCGTATATTGAGGAAAGATTATGACTCAAATACGATCATTAGAGCTCACAATGGTTATTTGTATTAAAATATTCCGCTATCTGTGTAAGGGGAATCAATGGAAGTTAGAGCAACATGAAATAGTAACTTGGTATGCATCTTTATTACTAGGTCAATGGAAGATTACAAGTGGTCAAACACTTCTTCCTTATGTCCCAATCTGAATGACCTAATTTGTTACTATATCTAACATTCATGGTAATTGTGTTGTAGGTTGAAAAAAAACAGAGCAAAAGAAACCAACACAAGAAAAGGGACTTTAGCTAGAGCCATATTATTTTGTTGCTTTCCATGCCCACACTTCCCTTTCTAAAGTGTTATTCCTATATCAAATGTTCAATACTTTTCCTTTCTCCTTGTCCTCCATACTACATTTTAGTGTTTCTTGCATCGATCATCTTTTTCTTAGCACCAAAACTAGATTCTATGTTGCTTCACTTGTAGTCTGCTCATCCCTACTTTTTTTCAAATTCACACTAGAAGTCTTCCCATGCCCATAATACTTTGAAAAGAAATGCAGGGATTGCACGAGATCATCATGATGCACATTCATTTTCTAATGGGGTGGAAATATTCCCATATTTCCAACAAATTAAGCACAACATGAGGTGAAGAGTGCATTCAATACTAAAATCATAATTTAAAAACAGTGAAATTTCCTTACTCTCCTACTTAACAAATAGACAATCCATAACTTTGAAATGATCTAATTTCTCCCACAATAAATTCCTATATAACATATAGAAAAATCTTGTGAACAAGAAAGGGCTTATTGCTTCATCAAAGACACAAAAACTAAAATTTTATTTGTTTTAGGGAAAAATACAGTAGACCAATATTTTCTAGCTATTAAATGACAAAAATTATGCAAAATGAGCATTCCTTTTTCTCTGAATCAGTTACTGCCTAATGCAGACCTCATGATAATTATGTTTGCACTTTAAACTACCCAACTCACCTCTTTCTTCATACTGTTCCTAAAAATTGTTGCATCTAAATTGAGTGTTTAGAGAATGGAAATTACATTTTATATTTGAATAGAAGCTTTTCTATAAACACTTGGAAATCATCTCCTCACTAAGACTTGTGCCTCACATATTCAATCTATTCCTCTAGAAGGTGCATATAAATTTCCTTTATCCCTAATTAATCAAAATAATTGAAGAGTATTTTTAACTGAAGATTGTTTAGCTTCTAGATTATACTAAGATGAATGTTGAATCTAAGCTTGTTGAGGATCAAATTTGAATTATACAAGGACGAAATCTTTGGAACCCAGGCTATGATTCAGGAAAGTTGGAATTGATGGAATGAATATTAAAGCTATTAAATACTTATTGTTTGTCCTGAACTGAAAGGAGTGAAGCTTAGAAATATAAAAAATTCCAAAAATACTAAAACCAACTGAAATCAAGAGATTGTGAATTGATGTTGGAGATTGTATCCCCCTTTTTGGTGGCACACTGTTGTAGCTAATGTTAGGATGACAAACCATAAACCCATATCTAGCACAATTATATCTATGTGAATAAATTTCGCCGAAGTCGAACATAGAAATAAATCACTGGATTATCGACCATTGATGGATGTCATTAACTAGTGCAAGAAAAATCGTCGTGGATGTCAATAAGTGTTAAGGTGCAAGAGTTCATTCTGACACGTACTAATGGATGTGCTTGATCTATGCAAACTCCAAGGCACTCAAAAAGATATATGATCTTAATCTCATATAAGGTGTTGAAGTGAGTGGGACAAGATTTATTGGAAGGCATGCCTTAAGGAATCCCACATCAGCCAAATCAAGCATTAAAATAATAATATTTTGAAGAACCATTGGAACCAACATGAACTTACATGATTTACTATGAATCTTGCCTGCTAGTTTCCTAGTTTTTAAGCAGGACTCGTGTTTAGTTGCACCAGTTACCTAGTTTTCACAACTAGACTAATTTTTATCTTTACTATTTTATCCACTCATTTATTGTACTATCCTACTCTACTTTGAGAAAAAACATTCTCCTTTAAGTATAAGATTACTTATATTTAAGCCATGTGCGTAACAAGATAACAAATATACTCATACTTAGGTTTGAAAAGCGGGCTTCAATATATACCAGAGTATGAGAGACCAACTGTTTCAAATGATATGATGAAAAGAGTTGTTGAAGAAAAGAGTGGTACATGGATCTTATGGTCATCTGGAACCAATAAAGAATATAATCATGATTTTCTTGGCTATCTTGCTCATCTAGTCCACTCTGTATTGCCTCCACTATCATGCCATGCATATATTTTGTTGTTGAATGGTTGATCTCTTGGGTACATCATGGATTAGATGATAGGTATGTCAAAATCTCCTTGATTTTAGGTTCTAATGGCAACCCTTTATCAAATTAGGCCCATGATTCTTTGGTATCCTCAAAATATTTTTGAAGTTGATCAAAGAAGACTTCGAGATCTACTTGTGGGGGTAGCTCATGGATCTTTGTTCTTCTATTGCTTCCTAGAGTGCAAGTATGTTCTTGATTGCTACCAAGATTTGTTCTTCTTGAGATGTAGAGCGTTTTCGAGCTGTTGTTAGGATTTTCTAATTAGAGAAATTTTGAGATCTAAAATTGGCCTCCTAAAAAATATTATAAAATAATAGTGGAAAAAATAAAATAATATTAGATTACCTCATCAAGTTTTGGAGGGAAAAAATAAAAAACTACTTTTTCAACTTGTATTTTCAACTTATATCCCTATGATTTTACCCAAATTTCGAGTGGGAGCACTAATTGGATGCATAAGTTATTTTTTCATCCAAGGAGTACCCATGTTGCATACTTTCGATGGGCCCTACTACATGAAAACTCTAAAATACATGAAAAAACATGATTGTAATAAACAAAATTTCATGTATTTCGCATTTTTCGTGTAGTAGGGTCCATCAAAAGTATGCAACATGGGGACTCCTTGGATGAAAAATTAAATTCTTCATCCAATGAGTGCCCCACTCTAAATTTGAGTAAAATCATAGGGAGATAATTTGAAAAAGTAGTTTTTTTTTTTTACTCAAAAAATGTTGAATCATCCCCCATGCTTGACATCATCATATTGAATCCTATTGGTTCTTATAAAGTTTATTTTTTTTGCACATTTTTTTTTTGAGGCCCATTTTTTAGCTCAAATTTTCTCTAAAGAGAGATTTCCTAGAGGACCATTCTTTGAACTCTTGATCAACTCCAAGTTCTTTTGTTGGTTGTTGGGATTCTTACAACACCAAAATAGAAAATTTCTAAAGAAATAAATGGAGTATGCTAAAGGAAAACAATTTCAAAGTAATATTTGTCATGTACATGGACAATCTCATGCTACTAAGGCATCTTATCGCCAATTATCTATTCATCATTGGTTAGCATCTTCCTTTCTACATAAAAACACACTAAACCAACATGATGAGGCTTTGGAGAAACCCACTAAAGTGGATGCGTTAGGCTAGAGCCTTTTTCATAGGGCATCTTTACGTCTTAGTTTTTCTCCTCCCCCAAGTCACAAGTGTTAGAAAAACAAGAAAACTACTAATGCTCTAATCCCTTTCTAGCACCTCCCTAGAAATGATGCCAAATATGTTGGGAAAAATATTGTATTATATTTCCAACATTTAATTATTGAATTGGAATTTGTAAATTTGGAGATGCAAGAACAATGAATGCATGATTAAATTTATAGTCTATGTCATCTAATCTAATCTAACCTAATTCCAACGAATACTGCTGAAAATTAACAATTAAATTACATGTTCATGAAGGAGAACTAAATAATAGTAAACACACACACATTGAAAATAAAATCCGTTTGTTCAATCCTTGTCTCAAACCCGTTGGCACAACCCTAGAATGCAATATTTCAAGTCTATGAGACAACATTCATGCATTCAATAACATGTTAGGTTTGAAGAGAAAAGGATTCTAGTTCTGGTTTTTAGTTTCTTGAAATCAAATGTAGAAATTAAAGGCAAGACATTAAAACATAAAGCAATATGAAATCAATGAAGACAACCTAATTAACATAAACTAATCTAACAATATGAAGATGCAGGTCGTTGCCCAGGATGGAGGGATCCTTCTCACCCTAACTAATTCTGCTAAGAACACTCAAATAAAATTGAGATGATACACCAAAGATTATGTACAAGCAACATTCATTGATGGTAAATCAACTCTAGTTACAAAAGGGTAGAAAACACGCTTACTGCCACAAATGAATCCCTTAACCAACTACCATTTTCAAAGCATATTACAAAAGTGAATCGTCAACAACAAATATTTTCTACATGTGAATATTTGTACAAGATGAGCATTGGCAAGGATCAAAACCAATCCCAAAATCTATGATTTGTCTAACTATAGAATACAACCAAGATGGAAAATAGTAATACCTAAGATAAGATTGGGTTATCCCCTTTCCCCCAAATAAAAAAACATCTCAACAAATAATTTATATACTTTGGAAATTGGTAACATTTGTTCCTCTTATTGTTTAGGTGGTTGATCTAGAGTTTTCCTCAGATTTGAGCATTGTTTACAAATCTAGGTGAATTTGTGCATTTTGGGAAAATTGGCGTTAAAGAACCAAGGATATCTCTAAAATCGTTCAATTTTGGAAAATGGCCAATGATGTAATAAATTTTCCATACTGGGAACAAAAACCATGTTCTGGAATTTTCATATTTTCCCTCATCGCCTAAAAAATTGTGCCCAAAGTTGAGCATCTATAAACTTCGACCTCTAACATTGTTTGGAAGTTGGCGCTTCACATGTGTGACTTGGGTGCAATCTGATCAACCTAGAATTATTTTAATACATCTTCATTCAAAACCCATGTGATACAATTTCTTCTAGAAGGATGAAAATGTGCTAACCATGATCGATTACCAGAATTGAACTGTTGGTATAGGAACTAGGTTAAACATCTGTCATTGGAAAAATCAACTTAAAATTCATTTAATCTACTAGATAATTAGGAATTAATGAAATAAACAATGTTTACCTCAATATGTGTGTCAAAAATGTTTCAGGTTCAGAGGGTTAGGAATACATGGTAACATAGGTAATATGTGGTTATGAATCATAGGAGATGGGTGATAAAAGATTGAATGATTCTTGTAAAAGGTGACAAAATGGAAGCCCACCAATCTAGACCTCATAATTTTGGTGGAAACAAAGGTTGATCACCATTTAGTGGAGCGAAATCTTGAATCAAGTTGATTGTGGGTCTTTTATCTCCGAGTGATTTGAGTGTAGCTACAAGTACTTAACAAACAACCTTATGCACTCTAAAATTGTTCATGGATGGCGTTATCCTCTCAGGTCAAGTTGATCCTAGAGCTCCTATATACAAAGTGATATGAGTGCAACCACAAGTACCTAATGCACAACATCACACATATTAGAAAATTTTCATCCCCAACATTGGCTTCCTTCAACCAAGCACACTTAGTTGGTAATTCCTTTACTAGTCAAGGGGCAATGCCCTTAGTAGTATCTTGGTTAACCTAATGGGCGAGGTCAAGGCATAATGCCCCTAATGGCATCACATTGCCTTATGATTGGGTTTGAGGGGGAAAATCCACAAAATTTAGGACACAACCTTAAAATCTCTACAAATTTTAGATGAATAATACCATGTGTGCCATGTCTAAAGCCCTATGTATCCAAAATATTAACTATGTATATGCTTCAACATGCCACACACCCACTACATTAAAATTAAAGTTCCTTCAACATTTGAGCACTGCTCTTGTCACTAAAAACATATTTTTATGTATAATGTAGGATACAATGTATATGAGATACAACGATTGATTTTTTTCCCTTATTATTTTTTAATCTCACACTCTTTTTTAAAAATAACATACATACCTTGACAATGGGGGTGATGAACGAGGAAGTTGGCATGGGGATGTGTGCCTGCCACCCTGGGCCTGAGAGAACATTAAATGTGGGGGGTGGCGTGGCCACCGCCAAGCATACAAACACATGCAATTTCATTTACTGTAGAAAATCATGAAGTATGATAAACATAGTGGGAGAGAGGTGAGCCATGTCAGTTTGCATTCTGTCTTAGAGAAAAAATTTCTCATCATCTATGGGAGAGAGACTCGGCCATATTTTCATGCAGCCTTTGGATCTGAGCAAGACAATATTAAATTTTAATTTAGATTCCTAGTATTCTGGTGAACGAGTCTTGCAGAACACAATATCAAAAGGAAACTTCATATTCATGGCACTGAGGAAATATGGGCTCTGATTCTTTGGGGAAAAGTCTTAAAGAAGGTGACTGACGACCTGAGGTGTGAGAAAATAAGAGTCCTATGGGGTTTGGCCGTTTTCAAGGGATACGAAATGCAAAGTACTGTGCTGGATTTTATCGACAACTAGTGGTCACCGTTCTCTAGCCTTCTGAAATCTTAAATGGTGATATTAATCCTTTATCTATTCCAAATATTTTCAGTGTATTGATAGATTTTTGCCTTAGTATTGTGGAGTGTAATGATGTTTGGAATTGAATGTCATTAATATTTTCCTATTGGATTACTAGGAGCTTGTAAATGCGTTGGGGCTATGTTTTGTTTTATCCTATCAGGAAGTGTTTTTTTCAAGGTAATTATGTTGTTTTTCCATGATACTATAGTCTAGGTTAGAATCTTACAATCAATAACGTTATCTATCTAAGTATCACAACAAACTACTTTTTACAACGAAATATAAAAATGCAGTAACTCAACACATGCAAAAATATAGACAACTTTTTACAAATCATAACTTCATTATATTAACAAACTGATAATACAATTGCCTAGGGCCCCCATACTAGGGATAATGGCCCTCATACATCCACTGATACAATAATACAAGAATCAGATACTTTGATGGTCTAGCTAATGTAGTCGAATGTTGGGTGTGGAGCCCAATTATCTTCTTGATTCAGAGGTCTTGTTTCATTCAGGTATATACCCCAGGAAGACTGTACACCCCTCCACACAAGGGGGTATAAGGGGGCACTTGTCCTCCCTGAGGGGCTTTGGGGGGGCCTATCCCCCCTGGCTGGGGGGTCCGAGGGTTAGCGGGCCCCCGAAGGGGGTTTGGGGGTAATGCCCTCGAAGCTAAAAAGAGATGAAAAATTTCCTTGTAAAATATTGTAATTTCGTAGTTAATCTGGGTCGTTCATTAGGCGGATGATCTAACGATAGATGTTAATTTAGGGTTTTTTCCCTAGAAGGAAACCCTCGGTTTATATGATGGAATTGTATTACAACTGTGAATTATTATTCTAAGCGAGAAAGAGAGAGGAGGCCGTGTGAGAGAGAAGAGGAAATTACAATGAATATGTTGTAGGTTGTATCACTTCATTTTGATGGATAATATAAAAGGAAGGATAGGATGTTTCTCTGTGGACGTAGCCCAAATTAGGTGAACCACGTATATATGCATCTCTCTTGTTTTACGCGTTTCTGTCTTTTTATTTCCACAATATTTTATGAGTTCTATTGCTTTGTTATTTAATTTTCTAATATCGACAATCACAACTCTTCTTATCGTACCTTGAACACAACTATTGGTATGTTTGCTCCCAATCTGCAGCTCTTGCCTCTATCAATGGTCCTACTCCTTTAAGTCACTGAACACAGCTCTCAAATCTGCTCTCTAGCTGATCGTTAGTCCATCAATGCATCAACACATAAATAATCTTGTTGAGTTCTTCACAACTTCGTTTGTGAACAAACCTCAAATTCCCATTGCTACTCCTCAGCTCCTTTGGGACTTCTTCCCTCTAATTCCTTCCTGCATTCCCTCAATGAAGATAAACTTTGGGTCGGAGGTTTCCACCTATCACTGTGATATGTCCTTCTCTTTAATGAACTTGGGCTGATGCAACTACTCACTTTGTCCTCCTTCTTTTGTCCTTCGAATATGATCCACTAGAGCCTCAAAAAATATGCCTCTCCTAGCAATCCAAGTTTCCTTCCTTGCACTGCACTTAGGTATCCCTTGAGCACCCCCTTTTTTCCCTTAAACAACCTTAATATACCCAACACAAATTTGTCCCACCTTGACAACTCATCCACTAGAAACAAATCAACATAAAACACATCACAACATACCTTTCTGAGCTGGTGTACAATGTTGTTAAGTCTGTAGTTTGGTTAGGGCACACTACAATCATGTCAGCTCTAATTACAAGCTTGAACAAGCCTCCTACATCTTTGGCCCTCCTCCCTTAGCCTCCTACTCACATACGCTATTGTTGTGGATGGGTTTTAGCCCTTGTTTAAGCCTTACGACCCCCTCCATCCTAAGGTATAGGGTTCGATCCCTTCTCCAATCAAAATTATAGATCTGCGACTTATTTTAGAGGTCTTTCCATACACAAAATCCACACAAGATGCCCAAAAACCTTCCTTATAGCTTCAGCCTATAGTCATATCAACTTTGCCCTCAAAAAGTCACAAGAAATGCTAAAACAAGTCTTCTCGCCTTCCCTCAAGGTTTGCTCTTGATATACTTCCAAAACAGATATATATCTTATGTTTTGGTTCTTCTTAGATATGAGGAAATGAGCTCAACGCATCCCTTGAGGATGCTAATCTAAGGAGACAAAATTCCTCAAGCCCAACATAAATATATAAAAATTAATATCTTTATTTCTAGATCTCCGATATTGGTGCTTAAAGTTGCCCCTTTCTTCTGTAAGAGTCCTATTCCATCTCAAGAGTCAAATGTCCAAATCTCCTCATGGTTTTGCCCCACAAGTTTCAACACAAAACCCCAAGCTTGGGTTCTAATACCAAAAAGCATATTTTTGGTGCTCATTACTCCAAACCTTGAACCTTAGGGCTTGGAGTACCTCCAAAGCTACAAATCTCAACACTCTCAGTGAGGGAGGTACTTCGAAGACAAGGAAGTAACTCATCATCATTGTCAGTGTTGGTGACATGTTGATGGTGTTGGAAATTAGTCGAATAAGGGGTCTCCCTAGTATGAAGTCCTAATTAGACCTCACAACATTTGGAATAGGAGCCCCATCGAGAGTATCGACGCGACCACCATAACTCAAAGATATGCCTTAGCTGCAATGAATAACATAAGAGAGTATGCACATAACCTTTGAAATCAACAAGTAACTGACATTGTAAAACACCATTTGCAATGAGTAAAAGGAGGTTTTCATGAGAGGGAAATAAAGATTGAGGCTCTAGAAGGAAGTAATTAGTACTATCCTAAGAGAGGCACACATAAGCAAGGACATATTAATTACTTATCTAGCGAAATAGTTCACATAGACACAAAGAAAATACAACACACATTCAACAAGATAAGTATCAAAGCCAATGAAGTAGTTCAATTTCTTTAGTACATATGAACATTTTCATTTGACTTGTTGGTTGTTTGGCCTTTCTGACTTGTCTAGCTTTATTTTGGTGTCTGACCTTTCTGTGTCTGACTGGTCTGACCTTTCTGTGTCTGATTGGTCTGACGCAGAAAGGTCAGACATGTAAGACCAGTCGGACCAGTCAGACCAGTCTTTTTTTTCTTGATTTGTATGAATTGAACATGCTTCTAAAGGAAGGGCCGAGGGGGTATGTACTTTTTAACTTGAAGTACGCCTCATCCGCCCAACGTTGAAGTTGCCAATGCCACAGTGTGTATCAATTGGCACGGTTCAAATAGCGAGACCGAAACAAGAAAACTACCTAGCACATCCTATTGCCGTAGCAAGCCGAGCTGCTTACTACGAAACACTCGCAAACGGCTTCAGTAGCTTATCCAGTAAGGTAACTAGCAGTTTTCATGACTCTTCATCAGGTTAGCGCTTGACGTGCCTAGAGTGTTAGACGAGAAAAAAGTACATACCCCCTTAGCCCTTCCTTTAGAAGCATGTTCAATTCATACAAAGCAAGAAAAAAAAAGTACATACCCCCTCAACCCTTTCTTTAGAAGCATGTTCAATTCATAAAAAGCAAGAAAAAAAAATGACTGGTCTGACTGATTTGACTGGTCTTACCTGTCTGACCTTTCTGTGTCAGACCAATCAGACACATAATAGTCTTACAATAGTCATGATGCATGCATGAAAATGTATTGGCTCAACGAGCTTCTAATAATCAAGTGAAAGATCCAAGTACACAATTACAATGGTGAGACACTAGCTCCAATAGTGGAATATTAAGTCACTTCTTGCTTCTATAAAGAATGATCTTCTCTCCTATGCCAAGCTAGAGAAGCCAAGGCGAGCTCTCCAAATTCGGAGACCCCAAAGCCATTTGCATGAGATATGAGTACATATTTATAGCAAGATGAGTGACTTTCATATCCCCATGACTCTTGAGATTCCTTCATGAATCTTGGACTTCCTAAGTGACCTTTGAACTTCTATTGACTCTTTCGTTCCACATGTGCCTTTTCATATTCTACATGTGACTCTTGGACTTTGACACCTTTACATTTTGTCATTTTTTGAAAATACATAGTTACACTCCACATCATGTGGCAAGACCCATTGATACATTTGACATTATGATGACACTTGTATAATCCATGAATTGGCAATGATGACATGGAAATTCATGATGATATGGCAATGCCAAGTTGCTCCCTTTTCTGCTTTGAATTTGAATTGCTCATGATAGATCATTTCTTGTTCTTCATTTTCATCCTCCAAAGGGTCCAGGTGAATTTTGAAAATTTCCAAGTCAACTTATTTGTCTTGATCCAAGGTTCCTGTTAGGCCCCTATACTACTAGTGTAACCCCTTATTGTTATTAGTGCAACCCCCTTATTATATTGTTGTGCCCTTACATTATTATTGTTATGTCCGCTCTAATAAACTTATGACCCTCAAGACTTCTATATATAGAAAGGAGGTCTTTCCATTTGTATCCTCCAAGAATTGTTCATTTGTGTAATGTAAAGGAGGCTTCCCCCTCGAAGGGGCTTATTTGTAAGGCGTTGATCTATATTTTCTATCTTTTTGTGAGCCGATTTCATAACATTTGGTATCAGAGCTTTTGATTCTAAGGTTTCATTGCTCCAAACAGTTCATCGTGGAATTTTCACTATACCCTTTTTCCTGTGAAGTTTCAGAAGCTAAAAAAACAAAAACCCATTTGAGATGAAATCTTGTTGAACCTCAGGTTTGAATTTCAGATATTGTCTCGCTATATTTTCAAATATCTCATATTAGGAAGTTAGGGTTTTTGCAAGCTCCAGAATTCCATCTCAAACAACTCATCGTGGAATTTTCTCTATCATTTGTTTTCTACAAAGGTTCAGAATCTAAAATTAAAACCCATTTGAGACAAAACCGTGGTGAAGCTCGGGCCCTAATTTCAGATCTTGTTTCGCTATATTTTCGGAGATACAATCCAAGCCATTTATGGTTTCTGCGGGCTCCCGAATTACATCCCAAACATGTGATCTTGGGAAAATCATCATAACTTTCTCTATGAGCATCAGATTGCAATTTTGTAAGAAGCTACAAAAAGAGGACAGACTGTAATTTTCTGGATATTTTTTTTTCAGGTTTGAAGGTTGAAACAACAACAAGTGGCACTTCGTACAAGTTCGCTCTATTGAAAAAGTATATAAGCAGGTCATTTTGGGAGATTGGGTCTTGACGATTTCTTTGAGAATCCAATTTAGATCAGACTGATGGCAATGGAAAGAGGATGGAGAGGGCTAATTCAGGTCACAGTTTCAGATCTTGGAGATTTGAAATTACAGAGTTACAGTCATTTCAAGATCGAGCTCCTAAAATCAAGAAAAGGCGATATGTGGAAGTTTGATGGCAAGGATCCGATAAATTGGATACTACAGATGGAACAATTTTTTGATCTACATGATGTACAAATATTACAAAAGGTACATATTACATCTTTATATTTAGAATTGAATCAATTTTTACGGTATAAAGTGCTTTTTTCTCGTAAACCACTTGCCACCTGGTCAATTTTCATGGAGGAAATGATAACACATTATGAGGATATAAAGAGCAACACCTTCTTTAGCCAATTGATAAATCTCAAACAAAAGGGTTCAATGGCAGAGCACATTGAGGACTTCCAAAAATTGAATATAAGGGTAAATTATATTCCAAAGAAGCAAATGATTGATGTCTTCATAGGGATTTTAAAGGATAACATTCAACATTAGTTTCGTCTTTGGGAACCTAATTCATTGGAGAAGGCATTCAGGTTGGCAAGAAAAATTGAAAGCGGAATTATGGAAACAATGAATCCTACCACTCACAACTACAAATATGGAAGTGTTTTTGCTCCTATCCTTCCATAACCTACAAGGTTTATACCATAGCAATTGGAAGAAAAAAGAGAAAAAGGGCTTTGTTACATTTGTGATAGAAAATACACTAAAGGTCATAAGTGTGGTGAGAAGAAATTATTTTACATGGATTATGAATAGGAGGAAGAAAAGGATCAAGAAACATAAAAAGAAGAGGATATACACCAGGAACCAACCCCAGAGAAAGAAGAAATGAATCTGATCATATCTTGTAAAGCATTGGCAAGAATTAACACTCCTGAAACTCTCAAGCTAGAAGGACATATCAAGAAGAGAAAGGTTCAAGAAGTGAAAGATCACATCTAGCATCAAGAAATGAATCTGACCATATATTATAATGCATTGGCAGGAATGACCACTCCTAAAACTATCAATATAGAAGGACATATCAAGAAGAAAAAGGTAATAGCATTGATTGATTCGGTAGTACCCATAATTTTATTCATTGTAAGATAGCGAAGGAATTGAATTGCTTCCTATATCCAGCACCGGAGTGTCAAGTGATGGTCGCAAATGGAAGAACCATAAATTTCTCTGGAAAGTACCATAATATTAATCTATCCATGGGAGAATATGTTTTTTAATAGTCCAATGCTTTCCATTCCAATGGGTGGCGTTGATGTTGTACTAGGAGTCCAATGGCTACAATATTTGGGTACGATAACTTTTAATTTTGAAGAA
>APFE030530194.1:0-21587 GCA_000404065.3 Pinus taeda
GAAATAAAGGAGAATAAATAATATTCATCCATGAGAGCATAAATCATTTATAAAATGGATTAAATGATAAATTATAATTAATAACATGATGAAGAATGGTGGAAATGGGTGGAATAAACGTTCACAAGTGACAATAATCATGGCATATTAACGACTCCACAGTATATATCCCTTTCACCCATCACCAGGATTTCTAAACTTCAGTCACAAGCTCAACAATATGAACTTGAGAAGAGTTATTTTAAGAGTGAACTTACACTTATCTTTGGGAGAATTTAATATTTGGTGTCCTTCTATAATCAACCATCTTATATATATTGTTTTGAATTGATAGAGGATATAGGTATCTATGGCATTATCCCCTCCAAACATGCTTCTATTTGGGCAAATAACAAAGCTGGGTTAGCTCAAATATTGAAACAATTATATTGTGGTATTCAGTGGTCTAATGGTGGTCTTTAGTGGTTGGATAGTTTGATCATAATCCTATTTTATTGAGCATGGATTTTTTTCCCTTAAATACATTTAGGACTTTCAAATCGAATCCGACCTAATTTGATCAACCATCTCTTAATGAGACTTTAAAGTCTAGCTGCATTCCATTATCGCCCTCTACTCATGAATACCCTTCCATCGAGTTCCACCAAAATTTAAAAAGGTTAAAATTCCTCATCACTATGTGGATAAATTCAAATTTAAATTCAATAAGTATATAAATTCAAATTCAAATTCAATGAGTATATAGATCAATGCAGATAAATTAGTCCTTGTTGCATGAATCTATATACAGTTTGCTCCAAGTTAAAAACAAACTCTTAGTCTACATGAATGCATGAGAACATCATATGCCCTCTTAAAGAGAGAACATCCTACATGGATGCGTGAGATAACATCATATTTGCTACTCAAATCAGTCATACATAGATTATAGTGGTATCCAAAATGGTCATCCTTACAAAAATCCACATCCTAATGTGGTTACACGAAAACAAAGCATGGCACTCCTATGTTGATGGTCTCTTGAAGCTTCATTGCCTAGTCTCGTTGAGTTGCTTGGTTGATCCAAGAAGGTTGGCCTACCTAATAATGGATGATTAGGTTATCTTGTTTTTCTGCCATATTATTGAGTCACATTTGCCCCATGTAGACATGGAGGAATTGAATACCCATAGTTCACACTTGTGCTTCTAACCCCTGCATTAATTGACGATGTTTGATAATCATACATAGGATTGACACCTGCACTGGTTGGATTATAGCAAGTGGGAAAAGACCAATTTTGATAGCGAGGGACTTGGATATTTATGAGGTCTTGGAATAATGGTGTATTATCTGCAATATGGTCCAATTTGTTTGACACCATCCTAGCTTCATTAACTATCTTGGCACCATTGACGATCCCACTTGTCATCCCTTGTTCTTTTTGAAGAAATTATTGAATCTTTATTGATTCATTTTCCTAACTTGCCAATTGTTTTAGATAGTCCATCTCTCGTGTTACTTTCTCTCTTTCAAGCATTTCCTCTGCTCAATGTTGTGCCGCAACAATCCTTGTTGCCTTCTTTTCCTTGGCTAAATCCTTGTTTTTTTGTTTTAATTCCTCAATTTCACATTTCTTTTGTTTGGAATAAACTAATAACCTTATATAGTCTTTTGAGGTGAGTAACTATGACCTTCAGCCCAAAGAAAGACTATTTGTTGTTCCTTGCCTTTTTTCATTTGAACTCTCTTTACTAGTAGCTTTAAGAATTGACCAAGTAACAAATTCTTCTTTGCCACTTGTTGCTTCATGCTTGACACTTTCCTTTCAATATCCAAGAAAACTATTTGAACTATATTTTCACCTTGATTTGATTGAAAATTATGTACAATATCTTCTTACATTGAGATATTGTAAAAAAAATGAATAAGTTCATTGTTTAATTCTGCTAGTTGTGAAGGCATGTTCATGCTTTCTTCTTTAGTTCTTCAGACATTATGTTTGTTCATATTCATCATGGCTCCTTCCAGCCATGATGGTGGGGTTACTTGGCCTGGCAATATGAACTAGTCAATTTTGCTTCTTGGTGCAATATCAACAATTCCATTTTCATTCGTAATGGCATGATCGATAGAGTCATTACAAATATCATATTCATAGGTTACATGTGCTTCAACTGGGTGAAGAAATTCCAAGTTACTGTCAATTGGTTCATGATTATACTATGTTTAACTGACATGTTCATCATCATCCTCATAAGTGAATTGTCCTTGAGAGAGGGGAATCATATTATTAGCTACAACTGCATATTAATGTTCATATTATTGGCAAGGGAAAAAATCAATGAAGAAAGAATCAACAATTGCTTCAAATAAAAAAAGGGATGACAAGTGGGGTTGTCAATGGTGCCAGCATAGTTAATGAAACCAAGATGATGTCAAATGCATTGGATCATATTGCAGATAATACACCATCATTCCAAGACCTCATAAACATCCAAGTCCCTTTCTATCAAAATGGTTTTTTTCCCACTTGGTATATTCCAACCATTTTAGGCGTGAACCCTGTGTATGATTATGAAACACTGCTAGTTAATGCAGGGGTTAGTAGCACAAGTGTGAGTTATGGGTATTCCTTTCCTCCATGGCTACATGGGGAAAATTTGAGTCAATAATATACCAATAAAAAAACACAACCTAATCAACCATTATGATGTATGCCAACCTACTTGGATCAACCAAGCAACTCGAGAAGGCTGGGCAATGAAGATTATAAGAGAATTAAGCATAGGGGTGTCTATACAAATTTCACCTATAGAACAAACCAAAATATGCAATTTCCTAAAGCATAATACTTTTTCTACTTCTACAAAACATTAAGCAGAAGCATAGTCGAAATCATGAGCAAAATCAAGTAGAAACATGCATAACTGATCAAGAGAATTGATCACACATAACACAAGATATATCTAGGGGAAAGCACTAGCATAAAACCCCAACCATGTATTATCAATCAAGTGGAAATCCTCTTCACAATACAAGAAGAATTATCTCTCAAGCTATTAAGTTCTTAATGAACTATGAAGATATGTCTCATGAACCACCGAAGCCTTGTTTATATAGGCTTTCCCTATGGTCCTTACGTAGTTTTCTTAGGAAATAATATCAAAAGCATATGCTATTAATTCCAACATACCAAGAACAACCAATGGTCCAACTACGTATTCCTTGAGAATACTAGTTCCTCAACCATGCAAAAACTACTTACTAGAAATAGTTAAGCATCTGATAGTACATTGTCCCACATTTGATCTCAACTGGGTCTATGATAGAACTGACATGCAACATTTATCCATGAGTGAATCCTTAGTTATCTAAAATAATAGTTGTCACATGCATGCAAGCATTAACAAACTATATTTTATTATTTTAACAACTTGTTAAAATAATCTAACTGGACTTGACTAGTAAGAACTAAGTCAACTGATTCTTTCATTATAGAACTCATGCTTATTCCCTCAATCAATGGAGGAAACTCATGTGCATGCTCAGAAATACTTCAAATTCAAATTTCATTAATTAATTAACTCAACTGAATTAATTAATTATATTTCAAATTGCGATTAAGACCAAAATTAATTTTACTTCCTATAGATAGACTAGGGACTGCTATAAATAGGAAGGGACCCAAAAATGCTATTTTTAGACATGCTATTTTTAGAAGGTCTATTTTTAGCACATTTTAAAGTTAACATTTCTTGTTGCACACTTTTCAAAACTCCCTCTCAACAAGAAAGGGATTATCAGCAACCCCAATCCTGTCTCTATCGAACTCAAACTTGCCCTTTGACAATGCCTTTGTCAAAATATCTGCATCCTGTTCATCGTTCAAAATATACTGAAACATCATGATACCCTTGACTACACAATCCTGTAGATGATGATAGCAGATATCTATATGCTTGGACCTGTCATGAAACACTGGATTCTTAGAGAGTTTAATGCAACTTTGATTATCAAAATATATCACTGTTGGATCCATCATCTGACCAAACAATCCCTCTATGATCTTCAACATCTAGATGGCCTCACATGCAGTCTGACATGGTGCCATGTACTCTATCTCCGCTGAGCTAAGTGCAACTGATCTCTGTTTCTGACTATACCAAGAAATTGCAACTGACTCAAGGTTGAAGATCCCTCTAGAAGTGCTCTTCCTGTTTGATGGAATACCTGCCCAATCTGCATCTATGAAGCCTTGGAGCTTCACCCCCTCTGTCCGCTTGTACCATAATCCATACTGTGTAGTGCCTTTGAGATATATTAGCACATGATTTTCCACCTTCCAAAATAACTTGGTTGGCTAAGCCATAGCTTGACTCAACTAGTTCGCTGCAAAGCATAAATCTATTCGTGTGTTCACTAGATACATGAGTGAACCCATTAGCTACTAATAAACTATAACAGCTACTACCTCACCTGAAGTAGCATCCTCCTTCCTCTAGTTACCTGGTAGAGGAGTCTCCATGGTCTTGTGCATATTCATGTGGAAGCGCCTCAGTATCTCATTGGCATACTTGCCTTGAGAAACAAATACTTCCCCATCTCTCTGCCACACCTCCATGCCAAGAAAGTAGTGCATGAGGCCCATTTCCTTCATCTCAAACTCTCTTGCAAGATCCTTCTTGCAAGACTTGATCAACTCATCATCACTTGTCAAAATTAGATCATCGACATAAAGTACAATAATCAATAGCTTACCATCTACAATGATGTGGTAGAGGTTCACATCCACTTCACTCTTGGTGAAGCCCAACCCAATGAAATAGTTGTTGATCCTAGTATACCAAGCACAGGGTGCTTGCTTCAACCCATACAATGCTCGCTTGAGCTTACACATATGTGACTCACGACTGAAGGTCTCAAATCCTTCAGGTTGCTCAATGTATACCTCTTCCTCAATCTCCCCACTGAGGAAAGTTGTCTTCACATCCATCTGATGGATCTTCCAACCCATCTGTGTTGATAGTGCTAGAATCGATCTAATCGATGAGTACCTTGCAGAAAGAGAAAAGGTCTCATCATAGTCAATCCCCTTAATCGATGAGAAACCATGGGCAACAAATCTTGCCTTATGTTTCTTAATACTGCCATTAGCTGCTTGCTTTACCTTGTAAAGCCATCAGGAAGTAACCACTGACCTATCCCCCAGTCTAGCAACAACATCCCATACACTGTTCCTCATGATAGAATCATACTCCGCTACCATCACATCCATCCAAACTGGCTGCTTCACTGCCTCCTCAAAAGAAGAAGGCTCGATCGCTACGCACTCCCCAACCAGGGCCATGTAGCCAGTGTATCTATCGGGAGATCTCCTCTGCCTGGAATGAGAAGATGGCTGCCCCACATTCTCTCTTGCATCTTGCATCAATCTCCCAGCTTCTCGAGAGCGTTTCCACCCCTCTCTGGAAGACTCTCCAGTAGTGGTGATCTCCACCATTGGAATCTCTGCATGTGGTTGTTCCGCATCATCAGGAGGCTCCTCCTCGTTAGGAACTAATAGTTCCTCATCATCACCATGCAACTTGAGCTCTCTCTCAAGTGACTCTCGCATGGCTCGTTGCTCATCAAACTTAAGATCCCTGCACACTATCATCCTTTGAATGGCAGGCAAAAAAACTTGATAGTTGTGTGGTGTATCCATATACCCCACAAATATTCCCAACTCAGCTGTTGGGTCTAGCTTCTTCCATGCATATTTGGTCACATGATAGTAAACTGGTGATCCAAAGATACGGAAGTGACTCACATCTGGCCGCTACCCTGAAAAAGCCTATATAGGTGTTTGCATCCCCAAAATACAATGAGGACTTCTGTTCTTAAGATACACTGCTGTATTGCATGCCTTAGCCCACAGATGAAGTGGTAGGCTTTAGTCATGCAGCATTGCTCGAGCTACTCCTACAATGGATCTGTTCTTCCTTTCAGCCACCCAATTCTTTTGTGGGTTATGAGGTACCGTGAGTTCCCGTTCAATTCCTTCTGACGCATAGAAGTCTTTAAACTACTGGAAAAAATACTCTCTGCTGTTATCACTCTACAAGGCCTTTATCTTCCTCACTGATTCTTTCTCTGCCAAAGCTTTGAACTCACAAAACTTCAAGAAGGTTTGATCCTTGTTTTGCATGAAGTAGATCCAACATCTACGAGAAAAATCATCTATAAAAATAAAAAAGTACCTTTGCTTCGCGATGGAGGCTATAGAGAAGGGCCCACATACATCTGAATGAACTCGATCCAGAACTGCTCCTACTCTACCATCCTGATCATAAAAGGAAGCCTCTGCATACTTACCCAGAGTACAGCCTTTACGTGAGCTTGTCTGCTCCAGTTTGCACTTGGGTAATCTGGTAGAAATTTACTGCATGATCTTCAAGGCCCCATGATGCAAGTGGCCTAGTCTCCTGTGCCATAACTCGCCAATATCTTGGCCATGCACCACTTCTGCCTTGTAACTGAAAGGAGCACAATATTCTAGCTGTGACTTGTAGAGATACTTAATTCGAATCCCAATCTATTTGGTCTGTCCAGTGCCGATATGCCTTAGGAAAATCTTTCCCAAACTTAAGACTACATCATAGCCTTTATCCTCAAGCATAGCAATAGACACAAGATTATTTTTCAACCTTGGTACATACATAACATTAAAAAGAGTGAGGCGAGAACCATGCTCCCTCTGAAACATAACCGTACCTCTACTCGAGACATAGTACTTTTCGTCATCGCCCATCTCGATTCGTATCTAGAGATCCTTCTCCTCCAAAGTGCTGAAAATATTATTTTCACCTGACATGTGGAAAGACGCTCCACTATCCAAATACCAAACACATCCCATGCTGGATGAAACCATGCATGCAATAAGTGAAAAATCCATCTTAAACTGTGAAGCTAGTGCATCACCATTAGATTCCTTGGAGGAACCTTTCTTCTTGGACTTCCTCTTTGGGAAATTATTAGCATAATGACCCAACTCATGACAATGAAAGCATCTCACCTTTGAATTGTCAAACTTCTTCCCTCCTTGAGAAGACTTGAAATGGGATGCCTTCCCTTTCCCTTTCTTAGCTTTAGAAGCTAAAGCCAAGTTCTCTTCATCATCATGTTTTGATGAAGAAGCTCCATCCTTGGTGCTCCGTTTGATCTCCTCTTGCATCAAATCCGACCATAGTCATTCCCAATTTGGTAGTTTCTTCCTTCCATTCACTGAGTCCTAGTAGTTATGCCAGCTCCTAGAGAGGCCAAGGAGTGCTAGACTCACCATATCCTCATCAACTGTAGTGATTCCTATGCTTGCAAACTCATCTCTGCAGGTGGTGAGCTTGTTCAAGAATGTAGAAATAGAGTCACCCTTCTCACACTTGATATTTCGATGCTTGTCCTTCAGTGCCAACTTCCTTTGATCACTCCTATTCTGATATAAATCTTTCAATGTTTTCCACATTACAAATGGAGACTCCTTCCCATGGAGGCTGGAGACTATGCGATCTCGAACACCCTCTAAGAGAATTCTCCTAGCTCTAGCCAGACACTTACCCCATTCCACCAGCTCAGTCTTGTCAGTAGGCTTAGGGATTTCTTGATCAATGAAATCCTTAAGACCATTATCTTCCAAAACTGCCTCCATGCGATCCTTCAAAGCTATATAGTTTGAGCTGCCACCAAGGGCATACTCAAGCCTCAAACCATTGAACGCCATCGATGAAATAGATGTGATAAGAAATTGAGATCTATATCAAGAATAAGAAGCTTCGAATTCGTCTTGCTAGTATACTGTTCTTGATTGATCACCTGTGCTTCGATACCATGTAGAAATTTCACCTGTAGAACAAGCTGATATATGTAATGTCCTAAAGCATAATACTTTTTCTACTTCTACAAAACATTAAGCGGAAGCATAATCAAAATCATGAGCAACATCAAGTAGAAACATGCATAAATGATCAAGAGAATTAATCATGCATAACACAAGATATATCCAGGGAAAGCACCAGCATAAAGCACCAACCATGTATTATAAATCAAGTGGAAATCCTTTTCAGAATATAAGAAGAATTAGCTCTCAAGCTATTCAGTTCTCAATGAACTATGAATATATGAATATATGTCTCATGAACCACCCAAGCCCTATTTATATAGGCTTTCCCTATGGCCCTTATGTAGTTTTCTTAGGAAATAATAGAAAAAGCATATGCTATTAATTCCAACATACCAAAAGCAACCAATGGTCCAACTACGTATTCGTTGAGAATACTAGTTCCTCAACCATGCAAAAACTACTTACTAGAAATAGTTAAGCATCAGATAGTAGATTATCCCACATCTGATCTCAACTGTGTCTCTGAAAGAACTGACATACAATATTTATCCATAAGTGAATCCTCAGTTATCTAAAATAATAGTTGTCGCATGCATGCAAGCAATAACAAACTATGTTTTATTATTTTAACAATTTGTTAAAATAATCTAACTGGACTTGACTAGTAATAACTAAGTCAACTGATTCTCTCATTATGGAACACATGCTTATTCCCGCAATCAGTGGAGGAAACTCATGTGAATGCTCACAAATACTTCAAATTCAAATTTCCTTAATTAATTAACTCAACTGGATTAATTAATTAATATTTCAAACCGTTGTTAAGACCAAAATTAATTTTACTTCCTATAGATAGACTAGGGATTTCTATAAAAAGGAAGGGACCCAGAAATTCTATTTTTAGACATGCTATTTTTAGTAGGTCTGTTTTTAGCACATTCTAAATTTAGCATTTCTTGTTGCACACTTTTCAACAGTGTCATGTTTTTTTTTGGTTTAACCACATTAGGATATGGATTTTTGTAATGATGGCCATTTTTTATACCGATATAATCTATGTATGACTCATTTGAGTAGCACATAGGATGTTTTCTCATGAATCCACATAAGATATTCTATGTTTAAGAGGGCATATGGTGTTCTCATGCATCCATGTAGGATAAGACTCTTTTTAATGAATTTTATTTTAACTTGAAGTAAACTGTTACGTATTCATGCATCAAGGTCTAATTTATACACACTAATATATATACTTATTGAATTTGAATTTGAGTTTATATACTTATTGAATTTGAGTTTGAATGTATCCACATAGTGATCATGGATTTTTACCTTATTAAATTATGGTGGAACTGGATGGAAGGGAATTCACGAGTAGAGGGGGATAATGGAATTCAGTTAGATTTTAAAGTCTCATTAAGAGATGGTCGACCAAAGTAGGTTGGATTCAATTTGAAAGTCCTAAAGAGTTTTAAGGTAAACATATATGTGCTCAATAAAATGGGATTACGATTAGACTCTCGACCCACTAAAGACCACTATTAGACCATTGAAGACCATGATCTAATTGTTCCAGTATTCGAGCTAACCCAATCTTCTTGTTTTCTTAAGTAGAAATGTATTTGGAGGGGAAAATGTCATAAAGGCCTAGATCCTATATCAACTTAGAAAAAACTCTATAAGAGGGTTGATTCTAGCATAAAGAGCCAAAATATTTAACTATCCCAAAGACGTGTAAGTACGCTCTCAAAATAGACCTTCTCAAGTTCAGACTAGTTTGCTTGTGAACAAAGTGTAGAAATCATAGTGATTGGTGAAAGGGATATATACATTTATGCAAAGAAAAAACTTACCCAATTCCAAGGCAAAAATGTCTAAAGGGAGACCCAATTTGAAAGAGCAAGACGAATTAAAGCACACCCATTTGGTGTTCCATCCTGAAGCAATGCCCCCTGATTGAGTAGATGTGTCCACAACAAGAGATCACAAAGGGGAAGAATGAATTTTAATAGAGAAATTTTTTGGTCACACTCCATCATTGACTTCTCAAGAAAGAATATGTGAGGCGAGTGTGATTCTACAAGTCTTCTAATAGCCAATTTTTTTGTGGGATTGGCTAACCTTTGCAGTTTAGGGAAAGAATCTTCATTTCGTCCTAGTTCCAAGGCCAAAAGATCTAAAGGCTTGAATGATTCAATTTTTATTTACCAAAGGAAATTTCCAAGTGTACCTAATTTTTCACTATGGCAAGAGATTCATGAGTATCATGATTCATCTAGCTTTTTACTAAAAAGGACCGAAAAAAACTGAAAAATATTGGTCCTTTGTTTAATGAATTTTAGTTTAATTTGAAGCAAACTGTATATGAATTCATGTAACAAGGTCTAATTATCCACATTGATAGATTAATTTTATCCAATTCTACATGGTCATGAGTAAAGAATTAATTTCTACATAAATAATCAACAATTGGTTCAAAGATTGTAAATAAAAAAGTTGTGCAATTTCAACACGGATTAGAGAAGAAAGACAAGAAAAACCTCTTGCATAAAGCACTTTTATTAAATACTAACCTTGTGCAAGAAAACCATAATCTATATGCTTATTGAATTTGAAATTATTATGGAATGTAACAAAAATGTTTTAACACATAAACCAAAACAACCCAAACAATGGCCAATTAAGCAATTGTAGGTTCATTGCCTTATCATCTTAAGAAATTAATTTGCAAATTAGGATGGTGGGAAAATTGGGCCAAAGAAAACAATGATCTAGATACTTATTGAATTTGAAATTAATTTGGAATGAAAGAAAATAGTTTCAACACATTAACCAAAACAACCCAAACAATGGCCAATTAAGAAATTGTAGGCTCATTTCCTTATAGTGTTAAGAAATTTATCTACAAATTGGGATGGTGGGAAAATTGGGCCAAAGAAAACCATAATCTATATACTTATTGAATTTCAAATTAATATGGAAAGTATGACTCTATGGAAGGAAGGATAATTTTTTTTTTTTTTTTTTTTTCCACAAGATCCCCTTTTTTTTTTGGGGGGGGGGGCTTGGGCTACTTATGGGGTACAACTTTGATTCTAAATCAAAAAATAGGAACTTCTTTTCTTGTCTACTCTTCCTATACCAAACAAAAAATTAGCGTCCCCAATTTCCATATCAATCAACCTGCGCCCAAGATGGATGAGCACACAAACTTGTTACGCACATTCATAGTAAGGAAAAGGCTTATGGGTTCTAAAAATTTGGAACGATAGAGAATTGGGTGGGGAAATTATTTTACTATCAGTAAATGTTTAGTAGCCAAGTCTATATCATGTATCAAAAAAGTTTTAACACATTCACAAAACAACCCAAACAATGGCAAATTAAGAAATTGCAAGCTCATTGTCTTATCGTCTTAACCAATTAGTCTACAAATTGGGATGGTGGGAAAATTGGGTCAAAGAAAACCAAAATATATATACTTATTTATTTTGAAATTAATTTTGAATGTGACAAAAAAAATTCAACACATTAATCAAAACAACCCAAACAATGGCGAATTAAGAAATTTAAGGCTCATTGTCTTATCATACTTTGTCCCTACACTAATTTTTTGTAAGAGAAAGTAAAGGGAAACAAGCGAGCAAGGTAGACTAGCCTAGGTGCATTATTTTTATAGAAATAAGCTGACAAGGAAAATTAACAAGACCAACTTTTATAAAAACCCTACAAAAACCCTACTGAAAATAGTGAACCATATTGAAAATGACAAACCCTATCATAAACCCTACTAAACCTTGCAGTAAATCGTAAACACACATTGTATAAAGATGAGCTAAACTTCTCCACATGGAGTTGAATGTGTTGAAAAACACATAATTTGGTTGGTAAAATCCTACCCGAGAGCCACAGAAGCCACCACCATGCCTAAACGTAGTTGTAAACCTCACCATACCACTTCTGAAATAGACATAAATATTATCTGCAATAGAAATTGAGGAAAATTAGCATTAGAGAAAAAAAATTACAGCAAATTCAACAAAACAACTGAAAAAATATACGTACCGAAATAGACCTCAAAATATACATGTCCACCACCAAGCCAAATGGAATCTCCCACAAGCTCCATCACATTCCATATGCTACATAATCGAAAGAGAGAAAAGACCAGATGGTAAATCCCTGATGAACCATGAGAAATAATGACAAGTGAATGTCTAAACCCCCCACAAAATAGGTGAAACAACCTCAAGAGGAATGCTAACCCTTGATGAACCCAGTAAAACAACCACAAGAAAAATAATAAACCCCCCATGAACCTATGCAAACAACAATGCTCAGTAAGTAGGGTAGATATGCATGCGATGGTGAACTAGAGAAGGAGCTTGGGCAAACAATAGTCAGGGGAGCTTAATGCCCACACACCAGACCCTAATAATAATGCATAAGGAGAGAGAGTAACAGAGGTAAAAACCATATCAAAAACCCTAGATTTGGCGTAAAGTTCGAGTTTTAATGTGCTCACTAGCCAAGATAGGTGAAAGAAGGAGTTGGTCATGTGTCTTACGATCAAAAGATAGATATCCACATGGTTTGACATCATGGTAGGGAGGGGGAACAACAATTGGTGTCTCTCCCCTAGCTTTCTCCATAAGTGACATGGATTGAGAATCCATTCTCTATCTATACAAGATAAATGGATTCCATGCAAAGGGTAAATAAAGTATGTGTCGCTCCTCAGCACTGTACACTAATTAATACCAAGGCAGAAATTTGTTTATTTTTTTTTCTCCACATCTTTCTAAATGTAGATACTGAAACGTAAAGTACCATGTCTCTTATGTGAAATGAATCCATGCGCAAGATGCATAAATGAATATATCAAATTAAGAACCAAATGCAGTTGGCAAAGGAATAAATTGGAAAGGGGCTACGCCAATTTTTTGAGCACAAATATAAATTATGTATGTCAATTAGGTGAATCTCCCGACATCAATTTTCCCCTCATTAATCTAAGCATGTTTGTACCCAAATTATTATGCTTAGAATTTCTCTAATATTTGTGTCTATGGTTTAGTTTATTCCCCATTTAAAAGACATCAAGGGAAGCATCGCAACAAACCATAATCCACCCATCTAGAATTATGGGAGATTTGTACATAACTACACTCCTCGATGTGACAATTCATATCCCATGCCCCACCTGAGAGTACTTAAAGATCATGTAGAATTTGAAGGTTAAACCAATGGGCCTGCTTCTTACATGAGAGCTGGAATAACTCTCTCCCTATCATATGGTAATTTTACACCCCCTCTCATTATGAAGGGTAAGTGGTATACAAAGATGAAGTCAATAAGGGATATATTATTAGACTCTGAACTTGTAGAATATAATAGCCTGGGAGGCTTGAATACCTTCATGTCCCCTCACCCATGTGCGGATGAGGTGAGAAAATAAGATATTATAGGTCTTGAAAACCTAGCTGAGAATTCAATTTCCACTCAACAAATTCAAGCTCAATCAAAGAGCCACTCAACCCTTCACCCTTTGGGCTCTAATATTGTAAGTATGCATGGTGAAGAGTTAGAGGGAGGCAATGGCAAGTAATAATCATCGATCTTGTAGATTCATTTTCAGAAACTCTTTATGAGAAATATCCATTATGGATAGGAAAGAATGAAGATGGTGAATATTCAACTCTAGAACCTGGCCCAAATGTAGTGCCATTATTTTTCACTACAAGAGGATGCATAGTTTCCCATGTGTTTGAAAGTGGGTATATCAGTGAAGGTTATGGAATTAAAAGAATAGGAAAATATTGTGTGGCAACATATGATGATAATTCCAAGAACAATGAGATATGTATTATCAAAGTGTGTTCAAAGCATATCCTGGAAATTCACCTCTTCCCAAATTCTATGCCAAGTTTCTCCATGAGGTTATTAATTTGTAAAGATTCTATGCTTTTAACTTTATGAACTTCATATGAAATTGTATTTTTATGATGGACACTTTCTAGTAGGTTTGGGTTTTTTGGAATTATTGTATTTTTATGACGACCATTTTCCAATAATTTTGGGTTTCAGGATATTGGATTTGATATATTTGTAGGCATGACATATTATTTTGATCATATACACCATGGTGTAAAAAAAAAAAGGAATACTATGAAAGGGCGATATTGGAAAACCCAGAAGATGCAGAGGTACTATCACTCTATTCCAAGTTAACATGGGAAGCACATAACAAGGCAGCTCGAGCTCAGGCTCACTTTGGTCGAGTAGTAAAGGCTGCATCCTATGACTGGTGAAATATTTGATATCTATTTTACTATTCTAATTGTATTTAAGATTATTTTCTTCCATTAGCAGCATTAGATCATGGTGGGGCTTCTAGTCACAAATTATATTCATGTTAGTCAAGTGGATTTAGATGTTTATAGATCTGTTTATTCATCTTATGCCCATTTCTTATGGAAATTTGAAGAGGGGGAGGAAGATCATAATGATAACGTAATTGACTTGCAAAATGTGACAACTGTAACTTGCACTCTTAATGTGATTGCTGCTATTAGGAGTGACATGATTTTTAAATAATGAACCACGAAATTACATGATTTGTAAATAATGGATCAATACCCTAAAGAATCATTTTTCATAATGAATGAAAAACATAGAGAATTAATTTTTGAAATTAAGGTTGAGTTTAAGATTTTGTGTACATAACCTTGGAAAGCAGTTAAAATGTCGATTTGTATCTTACATAAGATTGTTTATTTATATTTTCAGATCATATGCAGCTCAAATTGAATTATTCTAGATTAAAGGTAATATCAGGTGGTATTTTCAGCGTATAAATCACTTGGATTTTCACTTTCACCTCATTCGGAATCGATCACGTAAACTAACTGCTACTCTTAGACCCTCCCTAGGACCACTCAAAAGGTAATGATAATGGGTTGTAAGTTTAATAATTCCTGTGAGTTTTGGTGTAATGGAAAATCTCAACATAGTATCAAAGCCTTGGCTTAGGTTTAATTCTCTGATTTGCATTTGAGGGGGGGTGGGTGTTGGATTTTCACACTCACCTCATTGGGAATCGATCAGGTGGACTAACCGCCACTATGGGATCCACCCTCGGACCACTTGAAATGTAATGATAATGGTTTGGAAGTTTACTAATCCTTGCAGGTTTTTGTGTAATGGAAAACCTCAACATGGTATTAGAGCCTTGACCTAGGTTTGATTGCCTGATTTGCGTTTGAGGGGAGGTGTTGGATTTTCATACTCACCTCAATGGGAATCAATCATGTGCACTAATCCACTTGACCAAGGAATAATATAAAATAATAATGGAAATAATAAAATAAGATTAGATTACCTCATCAAATTTTGAAGGGAAAAAAGGAAAACTACTTTTTCAATTTGTATTTTTAACTTATCTCCCTATGAATTTACTCAAATTTTGAGTGTGAGAACTCATTGGATGCAGAATTTAATTTTTCATCCAAGAACTACCCATGTTGCATACTTTTGATGAACCCTACTGCATGAAAGATGTGAAATACATGAAAAACAGTGATTGTAATCACATTTTTTCAGGTATTTAACACTTTTCATCTAGTAGGGTCCATCAAAAGTATGCAACATGGGTACTCCTTGGATGAAAAATTAAATTTTTCATCCAATGTGTTCTTCCACTTGAAATTTGAGTAAAATCGCAAGGAGATAAGTTGAAAAAGTAATTTTATTTATTTATTAATTTTTTTACCTTTTTCACTCCAAAATGATGAATCATCCACCATGGTTGAAATCATCATATTGAATCCTAATGGTCCTTATAAAGTTTATTTTTGTTGTACACTCTTGTTTTGAGGGCCATTTTCAGCCTCAAAATTTCTCTAATGGAGACCACTAAAACGATAATGATAATGGGTTGGAAGTTTACTAATGTCTACAGCTTTTGGTGTAATGGAAAACCTCAACATGTTAGTAGAGCCTTAGCCCAGGTTCAATTCCCTGATTTTCGTTTGAGCGGCGGTGTTGGATTTTCACACTCACCTTGTTGGAAATCGATCACGTGGACTATTTGCCACTCTAAATTCCCCTGTGGGACCACTCAAAAGGTAATGATAATGGGTTGTAAGTTTACTATTGCCCGCGAGTTTTGGTGTAATTGAAATCCTCAATAAAATCCAAGTAAAATAAGTTGTTAGATATAAATCAAGGTAAAAGAAAAATATCACAACTAAATTTTCTTCTTCCATATTCATTCAAATTAAATTTTCTTCTTCAAAATACATGTTCACTTTAGTAGTTATATGACATGATCTCAATCAAACTTAACATAACACAATGGGATTTGATGTCAATTGATGAAGCTTCGTGAGCATAATTTTGAAGTTTGCAAATGAGTTGGGCTTACCTATAGAAATGGTTTAGCTATCATATTTTGTTAATTAAATTTTGATACTCTTCTACTACAAAGTTATTTTTATTTCGAAATTAAAAGAATGGCATAAGATACTTCTATGTGATTTTGATACGAGAATAATTGAATTTATAGTAAATATTTTGTATTTCAATATTTTATTAAACTTGTATAATATGTAGTTCCAATGTCTCACAAAACATGATTTTGATTTGGAATTTGAAATGAATGGAAAAGTGTATGAATATTTGATACATGGATTTGTTCACATAAAATATGGAGAAGAGTGTTCCATAACTACTATATACATAACAATGGTTATGAAAAAATTTATTTTCAATGTCTTTTTCCAAATTATAGATTAAAATACAAATTGTAATGCAGATAATATGAAATATTTTCTCAAAATTTCATATATGAATTGTGTGTAAGATTTGCCTATCTTCATGCTCTCATTTCTTACAAGGTTTATCAACTCTTACACTTACCATCTATCAGCTTTCTAGTCCCTGACAATGGGTGGAGTGTCCACCTGAAACGTCGGTTAAGGAAAACCTGCACACAGTTCATATTAGAAGGTTTCAAACAATATGAATAACTATGGAATCTCCACTCTCAAATGTAACATATATTCATTTTAAAGGTAATCATCCAAATTTGAAGAGATTTTGTTTGATGTGTTGTAGAAGATATTTACAAATGTGCAAGGTAAAAATAATAATTTAAATTTTAAGAAGTAACTCATTTTAGAGTTAGAAAACACAAAAGCTTCCTCCTCATGGTAAGTTCCAATGTAGACCTAAGAGAATATTCATATGTGGTTGAAGAGGAATTATTAAAGGAATATGAACAACTAATTAGAATATGGCAGAAAATATTGAAAAGTAGAAATTGAATAAGCTTTCATAATGCATAAATTTTATTTATGGAAGATTTTTATAATTTAGAAAAATACACAAAAGTTCAAAATTTTTTAAACGTGGAAATCTTAAATTTTGTCTAAATATAATGCATATATTCCTATTAAAACCTGGTTTAGTATCGAAATGTTCATTTAAAAAAAAAATTGTACACGTGAAAAAAAAAAAACATACACACACATACATAAGAATAGTCTAAATAAAACATGTTTTCACTTGGAAAACAATAGAAATTCTATGGAAAATTTTTGAAAATTCAGGTTAAAGTTGCAAAGCTTTAAGATTTTGGGTGCCCCATGTTGAGGAATTAATAGGGCTATAATAAGCGTGATTTCTCTTATACATGATAAATTCTTGGGATGTATTTTTACTTTTTTTTTTTAATTATTATCTTCTTCACTTATTACTATTTTGTTCTTATCATCAAACATCTACCAAAATCACGAAGAACAATAGTACACAAGAACATAGGATGTAGGCTATAAGCGAGGGTCGAAACCTCTCCTCTTGAGAGGAAAACCCACAAATCTCTTCTCTTCTTATAGATTCTTCAAATAAAAAATTCCAAGACCTCTAGACCAAGACCAATACCCTTCCGAGACCAAGCCAAACCTTCTTGATGATGTGTTTCTTCTATACAAGTCAAACCTAGTCGAATTTCTTCCAATTGCACAATTTTGACACCAAGCCACAGTATTTCAACCTCCACTACAGGTCTGAAATTTTCGTCCCCTGCAATAGTTTCTGCTTCCACACGTGTGAGGGAGATTAGCAATCCCAAGGATTCCTTTCTCCTTTACTTGAGTCTCTTCTTCTTCTAGGGCTAATAGGCTACCGAAAAGTCCTTCCATTCTCCAATTTCAACCTTCCTTATGTAACTTAACAATTTTGACCTTGTAGATACAAAAACCGAGCCTTTAACATATCCCACCTAGATGTTAACAAGTTTGTCCTTTTAGGACAATTCCTTTCTTGGAATAACACATCCTCAAGTATTTTCATCTTCGACTACTCTTACCTACTGGATGCCCTACCTCATCCTCAAAGAGTATTAGGAACCATATTCTTACCCAATCTTCCATTCTTTATTCAAAAAGTGAAGGCAAGAACGATGTGTCTATCTCTCCCTCGCAACTAGGGAGGATATATCAACTAATCCAAGCTTGTCTCTCAAATACACAGGATTCTCATAAGGAAGATATTTTGTCAAAATGTCAGCTACCTACTCATTGATGGAGACATATTTTAGCTGCAATAATCCATATTAAACTAGCATTCATATGTAATGATAAGTTTTGTTCTTTCCATGGAATATTGGGTCTTCAGACCACCTTATGAAATTGGTGTTATAAATTTAGGGTCCATCGGTCCTTCAAACAAGTTGGAAAATAGTTTCCTCAACCAGACAACTTCTCTACTAAATTCACATGTTGTAATGTATTGAGCTTTAGCACTACTCAAAGAAATTGACTCTTTCTTTCTACACATCCATGATATCATAGAGGATCCCAAGCTAAAACATCCTCTAGTAGTGCTTCTTCCATCTATCTCACTTCCTTCCAGATAAGAATTTGTATATCTAATCAAATGGACATCATTGTTTCTATGATACTTTAGGAAGTAAGTATTTTTCCTTACATATATCTTAGTATATGATTGAATGTTGTCAAATGGTCATATTTAGGCTCTATTTGAAACTGAATGAGAATATTCACTAACAAATAAATCTTTGGTTGAGTGTTCACAAGATACATTAAAGAACCAACCAATTGTCTATATCTTGTAGGATCCACGGGGTTTGAATAAAAAATATTAACCTCTTCAATTTTGTGATCATGGGGGCTGTCATATGTTTGCAGTCCATCATGCTAAAACTTTGCAACATCTTAATCACAATTTTCCTTGACCCAAATATATTTCACTAGGTCCTCACTAAATTTCCGAGGCCAAGTAATAGTGTGTTAGTCCTAGATACTTCATATTGAATTCTACTACCAATTACTTATTACATTCTTGACTATGACCTTCGACACATATTATGAGAAGATAATACAAATATATAAGAATTAGTATGGGTTCATCCTTCACTAGCTTGATATAGAGATTCATATCAACATAACTCTTTGAAACACCCAATATTTGAATATATGTGTCCATCCTTGCATACCAAGACATTGGAGCTTGCTTAAGGCCATAAAGTGCCTTCTTTAGCCTACAGATATGAGTCTCTCTATTATTCACTTCAAATTCCAATGATTTTTATATGTACTTCTTCATCGATAGTACCATTCAAGAATTTTTTCTTGACATCCATTTGATGGATGTTCCATCCCATAGATTTTTCCAAAGACACCAAAGACCATATAGTTTTGTATCTAGCTATAGGTGCAAATGTCTCTTCATAATCAATGCCTTCTTGTTGGGAGAAACCCATAGCCAAAAACCTTTCTTTATATTTATCAATAATTCCATCTGTTGCATCTTTAATCTTGTAGAGTCATTTGGATTTCACCACATTCTTCATTATTTATTGACATTCTTAATTTGTAGAATCTTTCCATTATTGATGATTAACAAATTATTCAAAAGTGGATGGTATATCTTCAATCAACTTTTCCATATAGACTGCATATCTTGAATATATTTTAGTCTTCTTTCTTTCCCTCAATGTACCCTTAGTTGTTGCATGTCCTTCTGCATTTTGAAGAGTAGACTTTAACCAATTAGGTTTCCTTCTATTTTTAGGAATGATGACTTTTTATATAGGTTCATTGGGACCTTCTTCTTCATGGTTGGAATCCACTTCCTCCCTAGAACATTCTTCAATTATAGGAAGTTCTTCATCATTGGAATAATTCAGGAGATCTTTAGACTTCTTATATGGAACACTTTCATCGAATATCACATCTTGACTTAAATTTGGTGTCCATTATTTATGTATATCGTATATGCCTTTGAAGTGTTACTATATCCAACAAATATTCCTTTCATACTTGTAGGATCAAACTTCTTTCTTATATCTTTTGGAATGTGAATGTAGACAGAACAACCAAATATCTAGAGATGGTCTACACATGGTTTCTTCCCAGTGAATGCTTCTTCAGGAGTGATGTTTTCAAGTGATCTATGAAGACTTCAATTTTGAATGCATAAATTTGTTTTAGATGTTTCACGCAAAAAATTGAGGTAAGTCTCAATCATGTAAGATAGATCTAACACTTACTTCTGTTAGGTCCCTATAATACTAGTGATTACCCCATTACTATTACAGTTGTATCCCTTATTAATATAGTTGTGCCCCTATTGTCCCATATTTTTATTACTGTGCCCCATAGAATCCCTCTATTGTTATTTTTGTGGCTTTATATTATTATTGTTAGGTCGGCTGGGTTATATTGTGACTCCTTATACTCATATATATAGAAAGGAGGTTTTGTCATTTGAATCATCCAAGAATTGTTCATTTGTGTAATGTAAAGAAGGTTTCCCCCCTGAAGAGGTTGAATTCTAAGGTGTTGATCTCTCTTTTCTATCTTTTTGTGAGTTGGCTTCATAACATTTGGTATTAGAGCTTTGGATTCTAGGGTTTCGCTGCTCCAAATAGCTCATCGTGGCATTTTTGCTATAAAAATTTTTCTGCGACGTTTCAGAAGTGAAAAAAAATCCATTTGAGACCAAATCGCACTGAACCTCAGATCCGAATTTCAGAGATTTTCGCACTATTTGCAGAGATATGATTTGAGGAAGTTGGTCTTTTTTCAGACTCCTCAATTACATTCCAAACAGGTGACCTGGGGAAAATCGTCATAACTTTCGCTCTGAGCATCATATTGAAATTTTGTAAGAAGGGATAGAAAGAGGATGGATTGTAGTTTCTTTTATAGATATTTCAGTGCTAAAGGTTGAAACAGTGACATGTGGCACTTCATACAAGTTCACTCTTTTGGAAAGGTCTATAATCAGGTCATCTTGGGGGATTGTGCATAACTCTTTCTTGGAGAATCCAATTTGGATTAGACTGCTGGCATTGAAAAGAGGATGCAAAGGACTACTACAAATCAAAATTTCAAAACTGGATGATCCAAAATTACAGAGATACATTAGATTCAATATCAAGCTCCTACAAAGTGGAAAAAGGTATGTAGTTTTTTTTAAATTTTTGCATAAGCTTGGTTTGAAAAATCAGTTTGAAGGAATTCAAAGGGCATAGTAAAGCATTATTATCGGTAATTGATGCCCCGAGGAAATAAAATGCAAACACCTAGTAAGCAACCTGAATGCTTTAGCATGACTCATGAAGAAGAGGAAGAAATGCAACATGATATATCAAAATTACGAGACCAAGTGCAACAAGTGTCACTTGCACAAAAAATACAGA
>APFE030530194.1:23904-42161 GCA_000404065.3 Pinus taeda
AAATGGGAGAATAGCAACACCTCTAACAACATTATTGAAGAAATATGCATTTTCATGGACTCCAGAAGCAACAAAGGCCTTCAAACATCTTAAAGAGGCAATGTGCAAAGCACCGATCTTAGCTACACTGGACTTCACAAAAACATTTATTGTGGAATGTGATGCTTTAGGAAATGGAATTGGTGCTATTTTATTGCAAGATGAAACACCCATTTCTTTTGAAAGTCATCCAATCAAGGGAAAGTTTTTACACAAAGCTATTTATGAGACGGAAATGTTGACAATACTACATGCACTTATGAAATGGCAGCCCTACCTAATGGGAAGACACTTCAAGGTAAAAATGGATCATGATAGCCTTAAATACTTTTTAGAAGAATGATTATCCTCTGAAAAGCAACAAAAGTGGGTCACAAAGATGTTGGGTTATGACTTTGAAATCATCTACAAAAAATGGAAGAAAAATGTGGTGTCAGATGCACTCTCAAGAAAGGATGAGGATGTGGAAGCATTGTTGTGCACCATTTCTATTATCCAACTAGATTGGATAAACGTAGCAAGGGAGGAATGGAAGAATGATGAAGAAGTATGGGCACTTATTCGAAAGTTACAACAAGATTCCAGTACATCTGATACATTTAGCTGGAAAAATGATTCGTTATGGTACAAAGATTGCTTATACCTCTCTAAGAACTTGAAACTCAAACAAAATATTCTTATGGAATTGGAAACTTCTCCCTTAGGAGGGCACTCTGGATTTTTAGAAACTTACCATAGGGTTAAGAAGGAATTTTTTTGGGATGGCCTTAAATCGGATATTCAAAAGTTTGTGGTAGAATGTTTGGTTTGCCAACAAAATAAAGTTGAAAAAATTAAGACCCCGGGTCTATTACAACCTTTATCCATTCCAAGCCAACATTGGGAGGAGGTTTCAGTGGATTATATCACAAGTTTACCAAGTTTGAGGGAAAGAGCGTCATCATGGTGGTAGTCGACAAACTTACCAAGTATGCACACTTTTGTGCATTATCACATCCATTTAAAGCTAGTACAGTGTCTACTGCATTTATGGAAAGAATTCAAAAGCTACATGGAAACCCAAAGATTATTGTAAGTGACAGAGATCCCATTTTCACTAGAAATTTCTGGACAAAATTATTTTCTTGTCATGTTACTCAGTTAGCTCATAGCTCATCTTATCATCCTCAATCTGACGGGAAAACTGAGACAGTAAACAAATGTTTGGAAGGATATCTTCGTTCCTTTGTATCTGATAAACAGACATAATCGGTAAAATGCTTGCCTCTGGTTGAATGGTGGTATAACACTTCCTTCCATGCAGCGACAAAAATGACCCCATTTATGGCACTTTATGGATATCAGCCACCATCCATCACATCATATTTAAGAGAAAATTCTAAGGTTCAAGCAATGGAACATATTCACATCGAACATCAACAATAGGTCCTCCACTCTTAAGATAAACTGTGTTGGCACAGAATAGAATGAAACAACAGGCAGATCAACATCGCAGCGAAAGGAGTTTTGATGTAGGTGATTGGGTATTCCTACGGCTACAACCATATCAGCAAATGTCCCTCAAGCAAGCTAAGAAGGATAATAAATTATCACCAAAGTATTATGGTCCGTACAAGGTGTTGCAAAAGATTGGTACTATGGCATACAAATTGGAGCTTCCTGTAGCGTCTCGAGTGCACCCAGTTTTCCATGTTTCATGTTTAAAGAAGGTTATAGGCGACAAGCTCCCAGTTCAGACAATATTTCTAGAACTTGACGAGGAAGGAAAAATTATATTAGAACCAAAAGCAATTACAAAAATAAGAAATCGACTGCTACGGAATCGATCAATTTCGGAGTATCTCATCAAGTGGAAGAACTTATCCACTGAAGATTCCACATGGGAGGATAAGAATTTTATATAGAAGCATCCAAAACTACTCAAGCATTGAGGACAACACTTTTTTGAAGGAGAGGGGCATGTTAGGTCCCTATAATACTAGTGATTACCCCATAACTATTATAATTGTATCCCTTATTAATATTGTTGTGCCTCTATTATCCCCCTATTTTTATTACTGTGCCCCATAAAATCCCTCTATTGTTATTTTTGTGGCTTTATATTACTATTGTTAGGCCGGCTGGGTTATATTGTGACTCCTTAGACTCCTACATATAGAAAGGAGGTTTTTTCATTTCAATCATCCAATAATTTTTCATTTGTGTAATGTAATTGAACTATCATATCCCTCTTAATTCCAGCCTCACATAAATATATAAGATCCTTTTATGTGTAATATCCTGCATTGTTATATCTTAATATTTTTATCCTTATTTCTGTAAGATTTTATATTTATGCTTTGAAATCTTGAAATTTTTCGAATACTTCATCCTTGGACTTTAGAAAATAGATCCAAGTTTTCCTTGAGTGGTACTTAGTGAAAGTTACACAATATAGATGACCTCCAAGATATTTTATAGACATAGGACCATAGGCATTAGAATGAATGAGATCTAGGATTTATTTTGATTTTGAAGCACTGCTTCCAAATGGTTTCTTAACATTTTTATCTAATGCACATCCCTTGCAAACTCCTTCATGATCCTCCTTTAGTTTAGGGATGCCATTCACCATTGATTTTAGAATTTGTAATATTTTGTGATGAAGGTGTCCAAACCTTCTATGCCAAAGCTCTCATGGGCTAACTTCAATGTGAACCAAGGCTTGAGAGGGAGGTGTAAGTAACTTGAAGAGTCTTCCTTCATGAATCCCAATGACTTATGTATTGTTGATGATAGTACCTTTATCCCATATCATAAATTTTCCATCTATAAAGGCAACTCTATCTGCCTTATTTTCTAGACATGAAATAGAAAGTAAATTCTTTTACAAACCTGGTATGAATAGAATGTTGTTGAGATTCATGTTTCCTCCATTTTCCAGCTCCAACGAAGTTGCTACAATTCCTCTTACATGATAGCTCTTTTTGTCTCCAAGTTCAACAGAGTAGGAATTCTTTCCTCTTGACAGGGTCTTTAGTTGTTTGTGCTCACTTGTCATATATTTGGATTCTTCACCCTAAATTACCATATATTCTCATCTTTAAATGCCCTTGTAAGCATTGAGAATAACCTTCTGTCCTTTGTAGTAGAATTATTTGTCATATGATTTTTTATAAATAATAGGAGATTCCAAAATTATTAGATTTCTTGCTTGAGATTACCGTGGAAAATAATAGGGTTGAATAATTGCAAGTGGGCTAATTTTCCATGATTTTTCAAAAAAAAAAATTGTCAATTTCCATTTTTTATAAAAATTATTTGTCCAAATCTTATAATATAAAATTATTTTACCTTAAAAAATTGCCTACATTATATAGAAAATATTTTTAAAATCATTATAAATTTGAATAATTTTACAAATACATCAATAAACATTTTATAGTTTTCATATTAGGGACTAGTGAGATTTGCCAATGTTTTTAAACATCAAGTTGATTTTCCATCCTTAAAAGTTTCCTTGCAAATGAGTTTCTATCATACAAAACTTCTTCAATGACTTCCTCAAAGTTGTAGTGATTTTCATCATGCCCTTTGTCAACCTTAGCTCTGATACCATGTTGAGAAATCTATAGGGATATAATTAGGGAGATTTCTCTTATACTTTATAATTACTTTCGATATATGTTTACTATTTTTTATTATTAGATTCTTTACTTATTATTATGTTGTTATTATCATCAAACAACTACCAAAAACATGCGATCAACAGTACACAAGATCATAGGATGTAGGTTGCAAATTCATTCTCTTCTTACAGATTCTTCAAATGATGAATTCCAAGACCTCTAAAATAAGACTAGTAACCTTCCAACACCAAGCCATACCTTCTTGATGATGGTCTTCTTCTATGCTAGTCAAACCTAGTCAAATCTCTTCCAGCGACACAATTTTGAGTCCCTGCTACAAAATTTTGACCTCCTATAGGTCTAAACTTTTTTGCCCCTGTAATAGTTGTTCCTTCCACATTTGTGAGGGAAATTAGGGCTTCCATGGCTTCCTTTCTCCTTTTCTTGGGTTTCTTCTCCTTTTAGGGCCAATAGGTGAACTAAATGTCGTTTCTTTCACCAATTTTAACCTTCTTTCTACAACTTTACAATTACGACCTTGTAGCTATAAAATCATAGCCTTATTTTTTCATGAGAGAGAAAGAGAGTATCAATCCAAAAAATTCATCATTCTTCCTTTTATCATTCTTCGCTTGCCTTTGTTCTACCTCATGCTCGATTTGATGATGAGGAATGAGTGAGTGTCCATAGGAGGTCGAGTTCTCTCATATATATAGCTTTCCAAGGAGGAAGACATGCCCTGATGAGGCTGACTTTGTCTTAGATGGGTCTTTTAACACTTTAAATACAAAAATAATTATTTTGACATGTTACAAGATTCCCAATGGGGTCTTCTTCATACACTAGTAGAAAATAATAAATTAGTAACTAAGTGACTTAAAATTAGCCACCACAATTTTTCCAAGTGACATACTACCAAAAATGAACAATATTAGATTACCTAACTAAAAATGACTAACAAAAATGAGTAATTTAGTTTTGGGTTAAACATATGACTAGATAATAAGTAATACAACTAAAAATGACTAATGTGAATGATTAATTTAGTCTAGGAACCAAAATATGACTACCTAAAAAGTACTACAATAATATGAATCAATGGTTTATGTTGGTCACTTTAATTGTGTCACTTCAATATTCTAAACATAGAAGTGGTAGGGCATTCGAAAGTTGTTATAAATTGGCTGAAAGATTATACTTCCTTAAACACTTATTTATAAGATCAAAAGATGATTGGAGTTATGAAGCTTATTAGAATATTAAGGTTTATATCCTTTGATCACATTGATAGGAATTGAATTTAAAGGTTGACAAATTATCCAAAATGGGAGTGGGCTTATAGTAGGGTCACCTACATTATGAAGAATACGTACAAGGAGAAACGTAACTTTTCATGCATATTTACATTTTTTACTATCAAGGTTATATCCATTGAATGTAAAATACTAGTTTTTAACTTTGATATCAAGTTGTTTATGTAGTTTGAATGTATATTATGAATATAACAATACTAGAATTTTATGGAATTGTTTTGAATCCTATGGAGAGTATCTATTCTACCAAAGTTACCTGTGTCTTATATATTATTTTTGCACACACCTATACATATAGGCACAGACAGAAGAAAAAATATATCACTTAAAGACTTGAACCTTAGAAGGGATAATAACACCACTTTGCTTTCATTAACTCAATTAAACATCACTAACTCCAAACTTACTTGAAATTTTAAATCAAATTAATATTATTCAAACTTAAAAACTCCTATACATGATTATTTATTCTCAAATGAAAAATCAACTAAGAATTTTCGAGAAGGCTAAGTATTTAATATGTCGAAAAAAGATAATCCACAAAATTCTACATCTTGCTCTTGATTTTATTCTAATTAAAAAAAAAAAAAGTTAAAACCATTTCCAACGTCCACCAAATGTTTATCTCAGGAGGGCTCCATAATTTGCGTCGATATTTCACCTAGATGCATGTACTTTCATTCCAATTTAAATGAGAAAAAAATAAGAAAGAAGGAAATATCAAAACCATTTCCAACATCCACTGAATGTTTCCCTTTAGAACAACGCTCCATAATTAGATTGAATGTTTTAACCAATTTAGTTAAATAAAAAGAAAGATTTAAAACCATTTCTAACATTCACCAAATGTTTCCCTTTGGAAGAAGGCTACATAGTTAGGTCATTGTTTTACTCAATTTAATTAAATGAAAAAAGAAATTCAATGACATAACCTCATCCATGAGATCTGTATGTTACTCAACTCACACTTTCAAATTGTGAATTGCCCACTAATATTACTTTAAAACCATATAATATTATAAACAAAATTCCTTTTCATGATGATGAACCACAGCTGAGGGATCTATATGTTACTCGACTCACACTTTAAAATTGTGAATTGCCTACTAATATTACTTTAAAACCATATAATCTTATAAAAAAAATCCTTTTTATGATGATGAACCAATGTTGAGGATTCAAAACATTGACCTCAGCCCCTTAAAACATTATTGTGATTAATCTAGAAAAAATATTCAAGATTATGAATAATACAAGCCCGAATTAAGAAAAATTCCAATTGTGGTATAATTTGCATATAAGCATGTTGGAAATGAGGCTAAGGCTTATCCATTATGGGAGATGGTGTAGTGATAGATAATATCATTAATATTGTCTTGTACATTGATCCATGTCAATTACTATATTTATTTATATTTATTACTTTTAACTACACAATTAGTGTATACTACATTCACAGATAGTGTATCATTTTGTGATGAAGGGAAATGATAGGTAAATATGTTGGGTTTGGGTATATAAAAAAATTATTTTGGTTTTTATTTAGTAGTTTCATACTTTCACATATTAAAAGTTATATTTAAAAAAGTGAATTAATTAATTAAATTAAAAAAATGGGTTATAAAATATAACTTTTAATGTTCATACAATTATTAGAATTATATATTTTAAATAATAAATATTTTTAATTAAATAAAATCAAATATAAAACTTTAATTGAACTTTTAACACTCAAATTATTTTAAAATTCAACAAAACCCAAAAATAGTGTTCCACCACCCACAAAATGATTACACAACAATACATCATCTTTGTTTCCACTAAACAAGTTAAATTTGTAACGTGAAAAGGAACCATCAATTAATGATGCCCGTTGAGAACCACTCTCTCCTTTTCAAGCAGACGATTTACCTATTTGATGAAATCTGTTGATCACTTCTAGTTATTTTGTGAAGTTCTAGGAAAGGAGGGCTTAGGGCTTTAAACACAAAAGATTGGACTGTAGGATCTCAGATTTTGGGGAAAAATTGGTCTATAATGAAGAGAAGGTGTAGTCTATGCTGAACAAGTTCTTGACATTCAAGAATGATGAGAAGATGAAGCCCAAGGAGAGGTGCTCGTTGCTGGCCTTAAAGTGTCACAATCTCGCAGAGACACACAAATGGAGGCAACATATAGTCTAAGAGATTGGACGGAAGGTCATGGATATTTAGTAATTGGGCCTCGACGAACAATACCTTTGATACCTCAATGTCGAGATAAACAAGATGATTAGGGAAAAGGGGCATTGGGAAACTCAGATCGTGGAGCTTGGCGGGCCATAATTATGCCAAAGTAGGGTCCAATATGACGGTCTGGGAAGGAAACGAGGTGGATGTGCATGGTGCTACTTGAAAGGGCCCTAGTTATAGATACTTCAGGGCTGCAAAATTCCTACTTGGCATCAAATATCTATTTGATAAACCCCGCGAGGCAAAGAATTATAGGTCTAGGTATGAGATTACAAGTGATTCGATGCAATTTATTATGGATACAGGAATGACGAGGACGAGATCTTGGAGAAAGTTGAGTGGTCCACGGAGGAGGAGATGCAGGCCAAAGAATTGAGAGAGTGGCAAGGGATTGTGTCCATCAAGAAGGAGGCCAAGTTAATGGTGGAGAGTTGGGAGGTCACTGTCGTTAAGCTAGTCCTGTTGAAGGAAGAGGAGGATGTGTCGAAATAAATGGGAGAGCAGGAGAAGGGAAACCAGAAACAAAGAGAGTGAGAGTTTTACCCATGCGCCCCTACCAGATGAGAAAGAGATTGAGTGCATGGTCATGGAGAAGAAGAAATGAAGGCTTCTTAGTAAATACATGAGTGAGGATCTTCTAGAGCAGCAGCTCGAGGCCAAGGCAATGCTTAATATTCAATGATAAAGTGTTCTGTTGTTGAAGCTTATGGATCTTAATTTTTGTTTTTCAAATGTGCTTCTCCTTTTCCATGAGGGTGGGGTTGTAAATGCTCCCATGAGGGTGGGTGAAGAATTTGTGTATGTTTCGGAAAAAAAGGATGATGTTGAGTGTATATCCTTTGTGACTTTGGTAGAATAATTTTCCTTGAACTTGATGGAACTAAGTGCATAGACTAATTGGAATGGAATTACTAACATATCTACATTAGAATTGCATCTCAATGTTTCACTTTTCCATTGTAAGTAATCTGAACAAGTTTCAATGCACTTTTAGGGTTCTTTTCCCAGTGTATATTACTTGAAATAATTTTGTTGGAGCTACCTTTGTAGAATGTTTCACTTTTCCATTGTAATTATTTTAAACAGGTTTCAATGCACTGTGAGGGTTCTTTGTCAAGTGTCGTTTAGTTGAAATACATTTGTTCGAGTTGCCTTTGCAGAAGCCTTTCTAAAATTCACGCGGAGATGTTGGGCAACCTATATCAATTTTTTTAATATTCTTATCACCTGACCCTTTGTGTTAGATACTCCAAGTCGAATAAGTCCTTGGATTTGTCAAGCTAGACTTTCTTTTACACCAAAAGAGATCGAGTCTCCGATTGAAGTTGTTGATCTAGGACCTAACACCTAAGTGAAAAGAATATAATTATACCTTATAACACATTTTGAACAATTTTGACCATTCATCACATCTTTGATAACAATCAACGTGCAATTTACATAATAATTATTGATAACCTCTTCAAAATTTGAACGATTCCATCCCAGGTGCATTGTTTTAAACTTAATGTTAGATTAGTTTTGATCATCAAGTATATATCAATATAGTGTTTTAGTAGTCTTGTACTGAGAGTTTTCTTTAGTATAATTTGTCTATTAGTGAATTGTGTCTCTTATTTGAAAGGTTAAAGTTCACATGTGATGTTTCTGTTTGTATTTAGACATTGTCACTTATGTATTATTATAATCTAAAACACAAGTTTTCACACTGCAAAATTTTCCACAATTAGTAAGTTTTAATCTCTCATTTAGTTAGAGGAATTGATTTTATTTTTCATCATGGTTCTCTACCCTTGGATTATATTATTTGGTGTTTTAACTTGAATATATGATGATGCTATTAGCTAAATTGAAGTCATCAAATCTTTTGTGAACTTGGTTGTGTCATTCTTGAATGGGAAATATGAGTATGAAAGAAAGGAAATTGACACACTTTAATTTAAATTTCATTTTTTTACAATATAAGAATCAAGTTATAACTTATAAATATATATTTATGAAAAAGTAGGGTTTCACACCTAGTATGTATTTTTGGACATTAAAATAATCATTGTGTACTATCTTTTCTTGGGTTGCGTTGCATGCGTTTTTCCAAGGAAACATCGGCAAGTATTTTTCATGTGTCATGGACTTAGTAGCCCCTATGCTAGAATTTTTCTTGATCACCCTATTTTTCCCTGGGTTGTACAAAACTACAACTCTCTCTTGATTCATGCCTTATTGAAAAATCCCTTGAACTCCTTGGAGGTATACTCTCTCTCATTGTCCAATCTCAATACTTTGATATTCATTCTTTTCTGGTTTTCAATCAAAGCTCTAAACTCCTCAAACTTGCTAAACACCTCATCCTTGATCTGTAAAAAGTAGACCTAGGTCTTATGAGAGTAATCATAAATAAGGAAAGACAATACATGCTTCCTATTATTATCACTAGTAACTATTGACTTCATTTCAGAAACATTATACACTAGAGCTCAAGATTTGATAGTGACTATCCAAGGTCGGGGTAAAGATGTGTAATAAAAATGTATATCTCTATGTTTCATAGTAGCATGAAAATTACTTTTCCTCTCTTATCATGATAATTCAACTTTGATTGGAAAATTGAATCTGAAAGGCACATGTATTAGTGAAGTATCAAGTGTTCTTGAGGGTGATCAAGATCGTTAGTAAAGGTGTGTTGTGATACATGATTGGAAGGAGTCGCTTGATGGTAATGGTTTATTTTTTCTTTCTGTTTATTTTAGAGTAAAACTCTCCACTCACTATGTCTCTTGGTCCTATGGATCTATTTTCAAAACTTATACGATTGTCTTGAAATTCGTCTTCTCCATGAGTTGTGCACTGCAACTTACAAGCCTCTCTCTGAGGACAACAATATTTCTATTTGTTACATGATGATGGTAGTTTGTAGATATTATCATTTATAATGGCAATTGTAACTTGAGGAGAATTGCAGTTACTAATAGATGATTGCAGTATTAATTCAAAGGAGGTGAAAAAGATAACTCTTGGCATCTTCAGCAATACATCAAATGATGGGATCAACCCAAAAGTGATACTAGATTTCTTTGAAAAGACAACTTGCATTACTACAAATATTAAGCTTGGAGGTGATGTTATTCTAAACAATGATTTATGTGTTAAGATGAATTTAGCATCAAAAGAAGGATTCTTATAGGGCCCCAACCCTACTAGATTTAAGGTTTATGAACATTTTCTTCAATCATTTTTTTTTTAATAATTAAATCATAGTTTTCCTTCTTCTAGTGTAGCTCACGTTTTTCCATTGAAGAGAAAGTTCTTTGATGTTATTGTAGGACCAATTAAAGTAGTTGTGAAATTAGACGCATGAGCAGGTTTTGGTAAAGAGTTATGGATACTTGTGTTGATTTATCTATGACTGCATATTTGCAGATAACTATGTTTAATTCCAATCCAGAGATTTTAATGGTAGGTTTCCATGTTTATGTGGGAAATACATCAACAAGTCACCATTGCTATTACTTTGTAGTTGTTGTTGTTCCACCCCACTAAGCCCCTGGAAGTTGGGCTCAGAATGAAGGTGTTTTTTACAAGGATTTTGGTCACCCCTTGAGAGGCACCTTCTAGATTATGGATTTCCTAAGTTCGCTCCCTTTCATGTATAGGAGGGACTCAGAAAATATGAGTATGAAAGCTAAATAGTTGACTTTCTTTAATTCATATTTGATTTTTTTTTCTTTTTACAATATAAGAATCAAGTTATAATTTATAAATATTTGTTTATGAAAACGTAGGGTTTTACACCTAGTATGTGATGCAGGAGCATCCAGACATAGCCAACAATGTGAAATTTTGATCACATGTTGTGGCTAAACAAATTGAATTTCATTGACCTGATTGGTCAAAAGTTAGTATTATTGAGAGGGTTGGATCTCTCAAGAAATGAGTTGTATTTCATTATTGTAATAGCTGGAAATTGTCTTATTTGGGTTCAAAGATAAGTTGTCAACATAGGTGCGTGGTAGAGCTAGGAATTAGAGATTTGCTGTTAGATTGATTAAAAGTAGGGAATGAGTTGTTAGGCATAGAATAGAGTGATATTCGATTGATAAAAAGAAGGGGAAAAATGTAATGAAGAGAGGATTGGGTGGAGTGAGAGCAAGAAAAGTGTGTGGACTACATTTTGAAACAAAGGTCTTTTATTTGTTGTAATCGGGCCAAGGCTAAGACTCTGTAATAGATATTATATTAATGAAAATGATCCAGCATATATTTGTATTGTAATCCTAGTGAAAACTCTTGTTTCTTTCGGCGTATCCACGTCTTGACAGTTAACCGGGTATTTTTTGTAATTTCACATTTAACGCAAATATCAGTGGTTGTGGGTTTTCTGTGTATTGAAAATAAATTGGGGTCAATTATCATTAAGGGTTAATTTTGTGATTAAGTACTAAAATCATTCATTAAGGGCTTTTCTGAATTTAACACACGCGGTTATATCCAAAAGCAGAGTTTAAATAGTGAAAGTGGTATTTCGAGTGGCTTCAAAACCATAAGTGGTAAAAAGGAGTAGTTCCCTGATTCCATTTAGTGGAGGAAACGTAGTAGCGAGGAGGTGAGAGGAGACCACATTTCGGGCACTTACTCTCCGTGCAAGTTGTGTCCCATGATATCCTTGTGACTCATTGGATTTGTCCTGAGTTAATCGATGGTGGAGGATCAATGATTAGTTACATTTATCGGGTGTAACGTCAACCATTAGATCGATGAATGCAATGGATGATGGAGATTTATTTGATAAATTTCGGGTGAAAAGAGTGAATCTAACAAATTTATAGATGCAGGTATGATGCATTTGAAGTCCAGCCTTATGTGTTGAAGCATGCTCATTTTCCTGTGTTTCCCATGTGGTTTTGATTTTATGTGTTGCTGGGGATTAAAGCCAATAATGATTCTGATAAGTTTTATGGGCCCATAACCCATAGGTTTGTGCATATTGATTTTAGATTACATCTTTGTTGCATCATTCGTGGTATCAGAGCATAGAGATTAAGGTTGATTGCAGAAAATGTCATTGAGGAGAGGAGCTATCATTGGTCAAGGAAGACATGAAGCAAATGCAGTTCTATTAGAGGAGATCTGAAGTCTACGTATGAGAATGGAAACAATTGAGACTACTCAAAGAAGAACACCTGATGAAGGAGCTGACAGTACCAAATAAGAATCTTCTGAGGAAAACGAAGAGGAGGAAAATGAAACTACCAGAGTTATCAAGATGTTAGCGAAAGTAGGAGGAAAACCAAAGATGGAAATTCCTATGTATGAAGGAAGTCTCAATGCAGAAGAGCTAATAGAGTGGATCAATTCATTAGGAAAATATTTTGACTATGAAGAGGAAGTTGGTGATAAAAAGAAGGTGAAATTTGCAGTTACCAGATTGAAGGGTCATGCAACTATTTGGTGGGAGGAATTACAAACATCCACAATGAGGAAAAAAAAGTCCAAGATCAGGAAATGGGACAAAATGACAAGTAAAATGAAAGCCAAATTTATGCCTAAGGATTATCAGTTAAATATTTTCAAAAAGTTGCAAAATTTAAGGCAAAAAGGAATGTCGGTTAAGAAATACAAAAAACAGTTTTATAGATTGAGTATTAGAGCAGGACATGTAGAAGATGACATGGAGAAGGTAGCTAGATATATAAATGGCTTAAGGTATGACTTTTAGGATGAGATCACCTTGTTGAGCCTAAATACTATTGAAGATGGCTATCAAGAAGGTTTGAAGGAAAAAGAGAAGATATTGAGAAAACAAAATCAGAGGAATAGAGGAAGAAGCTCAGCAAGAGGTAGAGGAACTACTAGACCAAGAGGATAACAACATTAGCATGAAGAAAGTAGCTCAAGTAGTATACCACCACAAAGGGGAGAATTTAACAGAGGACTATTTTCACCCAGAGGAAGAGGATGAGGAAGAGATGTTCAGTGTTACACATGTGGAGAATGGGGACATGTATCATGGGACTATCCTCATAATAAACCAACAAGTCATAGGAGTGTGAATGTGGTTGAGGCAAAGCCAAAACCACCTTGAATTGTGGAAAAGGAAGAATCCCCTGAAGTAGGAGAATCCTTATTATTGAGAAGGACCTTGCTTAAGACAGAGAAGGAGATTGAAGAACTAGAGCAGAGGAAGAATTTATTAAGAACTACTTGTAAATAAAAAGGTAATTGTTGTAAAGTAATAATTGACTGTGGAAGCACTGACAACCTTGTTTCTACAGAGATGGTGGACAAGCTTGGACTAACAAAGACAGTACACCCTACTGCTTACGAACTGTCATGGTTACAGAAAGGACATCAGATTATTGTGATAGAACAATGCAAGGTTGAAATACAAGTTGGTATGTGTGATATTATGTGATGTAATGCCCATGGATGTATGCCATGTATTACTGGGAAGGCTGTGGAAATTCGATCGAAAAGCTATTCATGATGGGAGGAGAAACACTTATGTTCTAGAGAAGGATGGAACTAAACATACATTTCTGCCACTGAAGGACAACGCTGACAAAGGAAAACCTGGAAGTAGTGTTATGCTGATGAGTGGGAAGGATCTATTACAAGAGGTTGAAAAAGGTGAAGAAATGGATTTTGCTATCATAGGGAGACCTAAGGTAATTTTGACTTCCACAAACGTAGATGATTTAACTGAGGAAATCAAAACTTTGTTGAATGATTTTGCTGATATTATTGTGGATGAGTTGTTAAATGCATTGCCACCGATCAGGAGTATTAGTCATCATATTGATCTAATACCAAGAGCAAGTTTTCGAAACAAAGCATCATACAGATTAACTCCTCAAGAGAACGCAAAAGTTGGAAGACAAGTGCAGGAGCTGATGGATAAGGGGCTAATCAGAGAAAGTCTTAGTCCAAGTGTTGTACCAACAGTACTCAGTCCAAAGAAAGGAGGTGAATGGTGAATGTGTATAGGTTCCAGAACTATAAACAAGATAAATATCAGGTATATATTTTCTTTGCCACACATGTATGATTTAATGGATTGTTTGAGTGGATCCAAGTATTTTACTAAAATAGATTTGAAGACTGCATTTAAAACAAATAGTGGGTTATATGAGTGGTTAGTGATGCCTTTTTGAATCACTAATGCACCTAGCACATTCATGAGATTAATGAATGAAGTTTTGAGGGAATATGCAGGCAAGTTTGTTATTGTTTATCTTGATGATATTCTAGTTTTTATTAGAAGTAAAGAAGAACATCTAGAGCATCTTATGTTGGTTCTAAGAACTCTGCAGCAAGAGAAACTACTAATAAATCTGAAGAAATGTAGTTTCATGAAGGAAGAGGTAATTTACTTGGTATTTGTAGTTTCTAAAGAAGGATTGAAAATGGATCCAGAGAAAGTCCAAATAATTTGTAACTGACCTATTCTGAGGAATATATTCGAGGTAAGTAGCTTTCATGGTATTGCAAGTTTTTATAGGAAATTTATCAGAGGTTTTAGTTAGATTTGTGCACCAATCCTTGAAACAATCAAGGAGACTAATCAACCATTCAAGTGGGCAGAAGTAGTAGACAGGAATTTTAAATTGCTAAAGGATAAAATCACAAAGAAACCAATTTTGGATTTACTTGATTTTGAAAAGGTATTTCAAGTTGAAACAGATGCTAGTGGAGTTGCAATTGGAGCAGTTTTGAGCTAATAACAGAGACCAATAGCATACTTTACTGAGAAACTAAATGAAGCTAAGAAGAAGTATTCTTCTTATGATAAATAATTTTATGCTATTGTACAAGCCTTGAAAAAATGGAGACATTATTTGCTGCTAAAGGAATTCATATTTTATTGAGACAATCATGCCTTACAGTTCACTAATAACTTGCCAAAGTTGAGCCAGAAACATGCCAACTGGGTAGAATTTTTGCAAATCTTTACTTTTGTGATAAAACACAAGAGTGGTAAGTGAAATAAAGTTGTTGATGCATTGGGCAGGGTAAGCCTTATTGTGCAAGAATTCAAAGTGGGTGTTCTAGGATTTGAAGAAATGGTTGAAATGTATAAAGATGATGCATATTTCAAAGATACCTATATAGCAGTTCAAAATCCAATATTTTATAATAGAAGTCAGTGGTTAGATTATCTTATCCAAGGAGGGTTATTGTTTAAAGGTAACAAGTTGTGCATTTCCAAATGTTCTATGAGGGAAAACATAATAAAGGATAAACATAGTGGGGGATTATCTGGTCACTTTGGACAAGACAAAACCTTTGCACAACCTTTTACTATTGGCCAAAGATGCAAACTGATATTAAGAGATTTGTCAAGAAGTGTAGGATATGTCAACATGCTAAAGGAAGGAGCCAGAATACAACATTTTATTAGCCATTGCGAATACTAGACCGACCATTGGATGCAGTTAGCATGGATTTTGTTTTGGGCTTACCTAAAACTCAAAGGGGAATGATTCCATTTATGTTGTAGTAGATAGATTTTCCAAGATGGCACATTTCATTGCTTGTAAGAAGACTAGTGATGCAACACATATAGCTAATCTATTTTTTTTAGAAATTGTAAGATTACATGGATTGCCTATAAGTGTTGTGTCTGATAGAGATACAAAGTTTGTAGGGAATTTTTGGAAAACTCTTTGGAAGAAATTGGGAGATAACCTTGGTTTCAGCTCAACATACCATCCTCAAATAGATGGACAAACCAAGGTAGTAAACAAGAGCTTGGGAAACATATTGAGAAGTTTAGTGTATCAAAATCCTAAGCAGTGGGATTTAGCACTAGCTTGGGCTGAGTTTGCTTATAATGATACTCCAAACTGAAGTACCGGGATGAGTCCATTTTAGATTGTTTTTGGGATGAATCCAAGAGGTGTATACACACTCAGAGATTTGGGTAAACATGAGATCAGAAGTGAAAAAGTTGAAGCGTTTGTAAAGAAGATGCAGAGACTACAAGAAGATGTCAAAAGCTGATTGCAGGAAAGAAATGGAAAATACAAACTAAGAACATATAGAGAAAGAAGAGAGAAGGAATTCCAAGTGGGAGATTCAGTGATGGTGTATTTGGGAAAAGAAATATTTCCTACTAAGACTTACTATAAACTAAAGATGAAAAAGATAGGAACATGTAGAATTAAAAGAAAGTTTTCAAGTAATGCTTATGAAATTGAATTGCTAGAAGGGATTGGGATATCACCTAGATTCAATATTGTAGATTTGTATCCATACAAGGAGATAGAGACAAAGTTATAGGAGGAGACTAGAGAAGATGAAGTTCAAAAATTGAACTGGGAAGAACAAATGCCAAACACAGTTAAGAAAGAGGTGGAAGCTATTTCAGAAAAAAGAGTTATTAGAAGAACCAGAGGACAAGTTTATTTTCAATGTCTAGTCAAATGGAAAAAACATCCAGTGGAGGATGCTAGCTGGTTGACAACAATAGAATTGCAAAAATATGGAGTAAGTCCTGAAATTTTGAAGGACGATTATTTTATTCCCTAAGAGTTTGATGCAGGAGCATCCAGACTTAGACAACATTGTGAAAGTTTTTTCACATGTTATGGCTAAGCAAGTTGAATTTTGTTGACTTGATTGGTCAAAAGTTAGTTTTACTAAGAGGGTTGGATCTCTCAATAAATGAGTTGTATTTCATTATTGTAATAGTTGGAAATTGTCCTATTTTAGGTTCAAAGATAAGTTGTTAGGATAGGTCTGTGGTAGAGCTAGGAATTAGATATTTTCTATTAGATTGATTAAAAATAGGGATTGAGTTGTTATGCACAGAATAGAGTGATATTCGATTGATAAAAAGAAGGGAAAAAACGTAATGAAGAGAGGATTGAGTGGAGTGAGAGCAAGAATAGTGTGTGGATTGTATTTTGAAATAGAGGTCTTTTATTTTTTGTAATCGGGCCAGGGCCGACACTTTTTAATAGATATTATATTAATAAAAATGATCTAGTGTGTATTTGTAATTTAATCCTGGTGCAAATTCTTGTTTCTTTCGGCATGTCTGTGTCCAGATAGTTAACTGGGTATTTTCTATAATTTCACATTTAACACAATCTCAGTGGTTATGGGTTTTCTGTGTATTGACCATAAATCAGGGTCAATTAGCATCAAGGGTTAATTTCATGATTAAGTATTAAAATTAGTCATTAAGGGCTTTGCTGAATTTAATGCATGTGGTTATATCGAAGAGCATGGTTTAAACAGTGAAAGTTGTATTTCGGGTGGCCTCAAAACCATAAGTGGTAAAAAGGAGTAGTTCCCCGATTCCATTTAGTGAAGGAGACATAGTAGCGAGGAGGTGAGAGGAACTCACTTTTCAGGCAGGTACTCTCCATGCAAGTTGTGCCCCCAATATCCTTGTGAACCATTGGATCTTTCGCGAGTTAATGCTAGTATCAACCCAAAATTTATATTGGAGTTCTTTGAAAAGACAACTAGTAGTACTATAAATATTAAGCTTGGAGATGACATTATTTGAAACAATGATTTATGTGTTCAGATGAATTTAGCATTAGAATAAGGCTTCTTAGAGAGCCCCAACCTTACTAGATTTAAGATTTATGCACTTTTTCTTCAATCATATTTTTTCTTTTGTTTTAATAATTAAATCATAATTTTCTTTCTTCTAGTGTAGCTCATGTTTTTCCATTGAAGAGAAAGTTCTTTGATGATATTATAGGATGAACGAAAGTAGTTATGAAATTCGACACATGAGCATATTTTGATCAAGAGTTATGGATAGCTATGTTGATTTATATATGATTGCATATTTGTAGATAACTGTGTCTACACTACAACAAAACCAACGATTTGCGCCAGATTTAGCGCCAGATTTTAGTGCATTTTTTTTGTAATTGTGATGAGCAACCTGGCGCTAAATCTGGCTCTATTGTACAATTTTTAAAGCGTCCTTTTTTGCGTCAAATTTTGAACCAAGATTTGCATCTTATTTTATGACAGGTTTTGCTTCTAGTTTTGTGTCATTTTTTGCATCTATTTTTCATTGTCTTTTGCTTCCTATTTTGTGTCAT
>APFE030530194.1:45309-85104 GCA_000404065.3 Pinus taeda
TAGTGCATCTTTCCTCAACCTTTGGTGATTTCTCTCTCTCTCTCTCTCTCTCTCTCTCTCTCTCTCTCTCTCTCAGTTACTTCCCATGTGTTCCAACTCACTTCGATTACCTGTTCATGCATGGACCCAACCCGAATTTATAAATTTTGATGAACCATGATTCTTGCTTGCAAGTTGTTGTTGCACTTCATGCTTTTCTAAAGGCATGCATGCACTAGGAACATTTGTTTGGATCTGCAACACCTTGGTTCAGTTTTCATCATCTTCGTCCAATATTCTTCTTGAAGCATCCATACTCTGCTACATAACAATTAGAGTAGTGAATTCCAACGAAATTTCCACTTACACATTCGTTGACTAAGATCAACGTGTTTCCTTTACAAATGCGAGAAAAAATTGAAATCACAAACAACATGTTCACTAACAATATCATTGAAAATGCTAAGAACTTGCATTTGATCCAGCAACCTAACCATGTTTTCAAAGGCAACTTCATATATAAACTTGTGCATTTACTATCTAGCCTACAATTTTCCATAAGTCTCGTTTTTCATCTTCTTATCTCTGAAAACAATAAATAGTTTATTTCATATGGAAGTTTAATAGCACACGTAGAGCAATCTCTCCACATCTACAACATTTGGATTTGTTTTGTACAAACTTACGAGACACAATATTAAAAAAAGTAGACATCCAATAACTAAAACTCTTTCGAGAGATAAACGCCTTTCTCTTTCCTCCCATCATCAATAAATCATGCTACAATATTTATCATCGCGCTTCTTCCATTCGAGCATGCATTTCTATGGAATGAATTATAACATGTTAGAGTTTGATTCAAGGGAAGGGAATTCCCTAACCACATTGGGAAGAAAGAGTGTGGCATTAACAAATGTTCTTCCTACATTACTCGTAGTTTCCTCCGCTATCATGAAAAAAATATTTTTTTCTTCCTTCGAAAATAATAATTGTTTTTGATAACTCTATTAGCATCCATAACTATACCAATTTGATCATTGTTACATATTATGTTTCGTGGAGATACCATCTTAGCACTAACAGTCACCACGACTCAATGGGTATTTTCAAAGGGTTTTGTACAAATGTGAAATCTCTATTTTTCATTTTTGGGTTTTAATCGAGGATGAAATAACAAAAATCATACCCACTAAAGGATTCCTTGCCTCTCTCCCTCTCCTAGAAAACATTTCTAAACAATGGTAGTGGAGGCAAATCACTTGGTTTTGTAAATCGAGGTATATGCTTTTTTGTGGGAAATAAGACATTATTTTTGTTGGAAATAACTAGGGTCTCCCTATTCTATCCAAGGGTCATGTTGCTTTCTCAGAAATCATATTTCTCCAAAGTATTCATCATCGACATGATCACATCAATGTCTTTGCAAAGCGCCACAAGAATCCTATCAATATGGGTTCCAACCTCAATCACATGGCTTCGTGAATAACAATAAAACTCCATCTAACTCATTAATGTCATCTTTGTAGAGTTGGGACAAAGGCTCATTGAAGGATTCCAACACTCACAAATACAATACTATGATGCATATTTTCTTTGTTCTTGGGTTGAGGAAAATTAAAAGACATGTGATGAAATAATGTTTTATTTTCTAAAAAAGAAAATAATAGTGAATGGGAATTTATGTTGGTATAATAAATCCTTTCAAAAGTATGTTAAGAGGCTAACATGAGAGATTGACCCCCAACTCACACGAAAAAAACTGAAATTGGTTGTGACTAAAGAGGCAAAATAAAAAAGGAAGAAACCAATCGTCCTTGTGTGTTTACCTTGATCTTCTAAAAGACAGAGAACGAGAAAAAGATATGACTCAACAAAGAATACATACCATAGTTATAAGTTATCACATTGGAAAGTACCCTGTGGTGGAATCTATACAAGGTAATATGGGAGATAAATACAGTGTCATGGAAACCATACGAGTGGGAGAAAAATACTAGTAAACCCACAAAAGGTTTTCCAAAACACTACAAAAGGTTGTGTAGGTAGAGAGTTGAAATTATCCTTCTTCCTTTGTGTGGGGCTTTTCTTCCTCTCCCATAGCCATCTCCATCTCTTCTATGACATATGACATTGTTGAGAGAACCCAACTCAACATGAATGGATGTAACTTTCCATGACCATTGATACTATAACACACCATTTATTAAAATTTATAAACATGACTATAACACTCCCTCTCACCCATCATAATATATCGAGCTCTTGAAGGTGTTATCTATGAATTAACCCAACCTCTCAAGTTTGTTATGAATATGGCCTCACCAAAAATCCTTCTTTTCCAACATTTACAGAAATAAAATTTGATTCCGTGATCGCATCTAGCTTGTCGAGGGATTTTGAGCGACATAAATTCCATTTCAATCCGACTCTTAGATTGAAAGTTATGACCACTTGAAGTTAGGCCAATATCTTGATAACATATGGCATCCACATGTAATCGAAATGGCTCTGCGATGTTTGCACACACGATTCTGTGTCACGCCATCCCACCAAGGATGAGGTTCCACGGTGTTACGACCAACAAAGACGAGGTGATTTTTAAACACGAGTAGTATTGAGTTTCAGACCTCGCCCCCCCATCTTAAGTCCGAGTACACCACGGGGACCTCATCATGGACATGGATCATTGATCTATCTCGCGCCCCTATTGAGCCTTAAAAAAGTAGCTACCAAATAAATAGCAGACCCACAACGAGGGTTTCCATGTTGAACACCCCCCTTTAAAGCCATGGTGTACTAGGGGGCACCATGGTGATAGTGGGCCATTGAGTAGTATATGAATTTAAAACAATGTACTACATCAGCTTTTCTATAAAGTTCATTTACTTTATCTCATTTTCATAAACATAAGTACAAGTCATTTAAACATAATAGATAAAATATAACTACCTCTTTCAATATAGCTCATTTTAAATAAATTTATATATATCTCTAATTAAAAAACTACAAACTATGATAAAATTATATTTTATTGTACAAATTCAAATTTTAAAATTAAATATCACATAATGCACTGGAAATTTAGAGAAGTTCATATCCATTAAACATCAAATTTCAATATGTTTAAATTAAATTAAATAGCACCTTTTTGCATAAAGTAATACTATAATATATCATATGATTATAATATATGTATGCAAGGTAGTATTAGATTGTTGTGTATAAATAACACTTTTTTTCAATAAAGTAATATTAATATATTATAGATTGTGTATTATGAAAAGTAATATACATTGTTGTGTAAATATATTGTTAAAAATAACTCAAATTAAAAAAAATTTTATTTTGTGTTTATTATAAAACTAAAAGTTTAAAATTACAATGAATTTTAAAAATACAACAAATAAGGAAATTTACGTAAGAATATTATATTTGAATATGTACGAAAGGTTAAAAAGTTAAAAATTTAAATTAATCTTAAATTAGAACATTACATTATTATGAAAAATGTATACAAAATCATGTTTGTGTGTTTTATATATAAATATAAAGAATTCAAAAACACATGAATAACTAAAATATCAATTTTTCTTATTTCAAAGAATTTTAATCTCAATCTAGGTGTTGATGGTCTAAAGAAATGAGTATGGGATGGACGATCCATGCAATTAAGAGAGATGGCTTGGTGGCCATCCTTTGCCACAGGCCTTTGCGTCATGACAAATGGATTTGGTTGTGTCACATTTCTACAGACCTCCAACACCACTGTCATTGGTTTTTGGGAGAGTTCTCGTTTGTTTCATGGTAAATATTTGGGTTGGGCTCCTTCACTAGTTGTGGAAGGGAGGGTTTGAATTTGGATTCCTCTTTACGAGTCAAAATTTATGGTATGTTTCATGGTAAATATTTGAGTTGGGCTACTTGACGAATAGTGGAAGGAAGGGTTTGAATTTAATTTAATTTTTTAAATGACAAACAATGCTATGTTTAAAAGTTTGCACTCCAAGAGTGGTACTTTGATAACAAATTAACCCTTCACCAGTAATATTTTGCTTAAAATATTTTTCTTATATTAAAAATTTCGAGGAAAAAACCAAATGACCATCACACACAAATTAGTTATTAAATCTTATTTCTTCATTATAGTTAATAATTATAACATATTTTCTATTTTAAAACCTATTTTTATATAATTTTTTCTAGTAGCGAAGTTAATAATCAAATTAAAAACAATTCTAAAGATTAAAAGTACTTGATTATAAGTATTGTTGAAAAAAATTATAGGGAGTCTCTCATAGCAAAGACAGTGCAATCGGCCCTACTTTGTCAATCTTGTTATCATTTTAAACTTTAAAAAAATCATAAGAATGACTAATTGATTTTAAATTAAAGACCAATTTAACATAGAGTAGAGGAGAAGTAAAGCAACTACACAACCTAAAGTGATTTGTTATGGGTTGGCTTAGGTAAAGAACGATAGTGGCTGATTCTAGACTAAAATATGCCAACCTTATATACAAATATGCTACGATTAACCATGAAGTCCACCATTAGAAACCATTACTTCAACAACATTGTGTTTTATAAGATCATTAGTTAATGGTCTTAGGATCTACAGGTATTATAAAAATCATGGCATTATGGGGCTTTGGAGTTATTAGGGCTAATGGTTGCATACTTGTTTATAAGGTAAGAGGAGTTGAAGTTCAACTCTTCTAGCAAGAAAGATGAACACATATATTTAAGGAGGTTTACAACATATAATTTTGAACTCAATCAAGTTTTCTTAGTCATTCTACATTTGAATGAGAATCACAATAATAGAATGATGCAAAATAGAACTAGTATGGTCATTTTAATATCCTTATTTACATGATTATAGTCCTACACGTATAATCAAATAATTTGATTAAAATATGTGGAAAATTGAGTTTTCTTTTCCATGGGAAAGGTTTGAGTTCTCTTTTAGTGAATCTCTTTGGCATAAAATATATGGATTGAGATTTTTAATCAATTTTTAAACATCCACATAATTATTTTATGCTTTGAGGACCTACAAGAAATTTTTGTATGCACATTTACGTACTTCCAAGCTTTTGCTCCCAATGATTTATGCATCTAGACCCAAGCATTATTTTCTCTAATTACTTTTTCGATCCCAAAACAATCTAAATTGTATACGCACACACACACACACACACAATTGAGAAGCAAGAGAAGTAATCATCTAATCATGGAAAACAAAGAAGAATATATATATTTTGTAATGTCTAATCTAATCATGTACAGTTTAAGATGAATCAATGCTAAGGTAATATACATAGTACATATACTATATCCTCTCTTCCATGTCTCACACATGAGCATGTAATCTTCTTTTAATAAAAGCACAAATCCATTTGAAAACCGAGGATTATCTAGTAAAAATAGCCTTATTTGTTAAGGGATCATATTTTAGAAGTTTCATTTAGGTTTTTTCTTGCAAAGGACGTGGACACCATCTCTCATATCGAAACTTGTTGCTTTCATCATAGAAATATACAATTCTATTGCTAGCCTCTACAACTACCTCTAAAATCCTACCCTTTTTTTAATATTTTATGAAAACGAACACAAGAAACATTTTGATCTTTCAAATCACTCTGTAAGTGGCACAATTAAAATAATAAAAGGTTTCAATCGATGAAACCTTGTTGCAACTCCATCAATTTCTTAAGCTAAAAGAAATATTTGATCATCAACTTTCAGTAGGCCTTGTAGAATAATATATGTCATATGAATACATGAGACATGATGTCTCACAATCTCACATCAAAAAATACCACCCGAGTTTGACATGAATCTCCATAAGTTTCTGAGCTAAAAGTTGTATATGTAGAATTCGCAATGTGTCAATATGCATATCAAACATAGATTTTGATGCTTTTAAGAGACATCACTATCTAATTCCACCATGACCTTACTCCTCCTTCACTCCTTTTCACAGACTAGATTTCATAGGTGACTCTACTTCGCAATTACAATAAACACATATTATGGAAAAAAGAGGAGAGTGATTATCCAACACCTAATAGTCCATACTAGCATGTAGCGATCCCTGTCCATATCATTCTCAACCTCCTCAATGGGATGCCCTGTTCTCTCAGTTATTTCACTCGCCATCTTTTCTTATGATATATAATTTCTTATTCTTGAATCTCGACATCTATAGGTATCGATCAGAGAGGCAACATTAATGTTCGCCTATCTTTGCAATCTTACTCCATGCTCCATGAATAAATGGATGTGAAAAAGCCTTTGGCACGATCGTCGTGCTGGATTTTCAAGAAGTAAATTACGTTACCAATAGAGCCATGACTTACATTGCATCAAGAATTCCTAACATTGAGTTTATCCATTCTTCGTAATCCCAAACTGTTACGTAAAACAGTTTTTACAGGTGACACCGTGACAGGCATCAACGAGAGTGGAGCACAAATTTATATGGACTACTAATAATGTTTTTGGAAAATGATAAACAATAAAAAATATGTTTTTCCTGGATCCGGGTGATCCTCCTGCCATAAATGGCATTCATGCAGCTTAACCACCCCTCGTACTGCCACCTGCTCCGTAGCGTGGAGCCCTAGGTCTCGTCTGGAGGAGGGAGGAATGTTTTTATGGCCATAGGCCGAAGCAGGACGGCGCCATTAATGAAGGCCGAAGCCCGACGCCGCCTGCTGTTGGTTATTTACATGGAGTCTCCCGGTGATATTTCCACTTCATCGGTTCAGGAGTATGGTGTTCAGTTTGTTCTGAGGACAGAATGCGAAGGTGATAGGGCGTCTAGGTTCAGAGGGGCAATTCGAGCCTGTTCAGGCTTGAATCTGCAACACCTCCATTCTACCTGCGTGCTGCGCACTGGCAATCGTTCGATGGCCTGGGGTAAGTGGTTTATTCACTGTCACATAAGTTACATTTGCTCTGTCTCTCGGTTTTGTGCTTCTTCTGTGTTTTCTCTCCAGCCTTCGGTTCATCTGAGGCATTATTTTGGGTTTAGTATTGGCTCTGTTGAGTTTTCGGTGACTGTCAGCATTATGAAGCGACCAAGGAAACGCACCTGCTTGGGTGAACGACCTGGTAGCAGTAAGCATCCCTCCGCTCACCCTCAGCCCAACCCGTTGCTCACAACTATTAACCTCTCTTCCTCCCCTGAGGATCCTCCTCCTAGCAATCCCTCTCGCCATCTGATTCCTAACAGTGCCTTTCAGTCCACTCATTTTAAATTCCAAATTAATCTAAACCGCCCTCTGATTTCAGCCCAGATTACCATCCTCATGTCTGAAGAAGTTAACGAGGTCGCCCTATCTCTTGCATTAACCCCAATTCCTCTCACAGTAGTGAGTGCTCCTCTGCCAAGAACACCATGGATGTTAAAAGGGAGACTGAACCGGTTATCCAAGTCGATTCGCCACCCTTAATCCCTCCCCTGGTTGACTGTGTTAATTTTGCAATGGACACCGATGCTGGTACCACCGACAAGATGCAGGAGGGCAACGTGTTGGGTGACAAAGAATTGCTCAGTCAGGACGACGCGTGTCTACAGGCCGAGGAGACACAGGGGGAGGAGGGAAAAAATTAATAATTGGTACTTTGGGTCGTTCTTTTTGGCTCTCTGGTGGATGCTCCGGAAGCACTGCCTAGTTTTGGGTCTCTCCTCGCCACGACGTATGTTCGGTTCTTGGCCTCGGGTTCTCAGCTCTGTCTCTGTGCTTATCTTTTTGTTCTATCTCTCTCGGCATGCTTGTAAAGCCAACAGAATTGGCTGTATGTTTTTGAATCTCCCCGATTTCTACAGTAATGGGGCAGTTTTGTAATGTACAAGGCTTGCGGGCTCCTGCCCTTGCAGCCGCCACCTCATGTAAAAATATTTTGTTTACCAGTTAATAGAAATAGATGTTACAGAGAAAAAAAAAATGTTTTGTGGACTTTATAACACATCGGGGAAAACACTTATGCATTTGAACGTCAAACAAGGGCAAAATGCCGCGTTAAATTCCAACCCTCGTGGAAGCAAGTTGCCCAAACATAAGTAAAAAAAACATAGCTCTATCTTTATTGATATATATATTTTTATAATATAAAATCCCACACTTCATGGATTCTATTTATACTGCTCCACCCTCGGGCATATTCTATTTTAGGGTATCCTTATTCTCTGTTGGTATATTTTCTTCAAACAAAATGAAATAACTATTTTTGAATCTTGCCACGAAAACAAAAAAAATCATCATTATCATATATTAAAAAAATGAATTTATTAGGGAAGGGAACATATTGGCTATAATAATATTCATATGCCTTTCGAAATGGAAAGAGCTCTCGAATCCCTTGCGGTGGCTAGGGTTTCACCCAAAACCCTAGCCACCAAATCTTTGCTCTATTTGCATGGATTTTCTGCAAATAGTTCAATGGTGAATCGTCGTGATTTGGAAAATACATATTTTTCTTTTGCAGGTATGGCTTGCAATAAAGCTATCTCTTCTTCAGTTTCATACAATTCTATGCTCAAATTTGGTTGTGGTCCTCGAGTGGTGCAAGATAATTTTTCCCTTTACATTCTTCTATATGAGGAAGCTTTAGACTTTGAAAAGTATTTTTCGAGGAATGGTTTGGTTTGCATGTTTTATGGGTTATGTGCGTGATCTCCAAGACATGGAAGCCCCTTTCAAAGGACGAGGTGGATATTTACCCTATGGCATGAGGTTTCTTTAGTGTGGTTTCTTGAATGATTGGCAAGAAGAAGGCTACATGAAAAGCTAGGCGATGGTTTTGGGGGAGCACTAGCCTCTCCATGCAGCGCTAGCGTTCCACTTTCGATACGGTTACGAAATAAATTTCTGCCACCCCAGTTTGCATAAGACTAACGCACCTTCCCTTGGATTTTTGGAGTCACACATAGCTTTCCTCCATTGGGAACGTGGTCGGAAAATTCTTTCGTAGTTGTCTTTTAGCTCTCCTATTAATAACAAAAGGAAAAAGAAAATGCAACGCTACTTATGCTCGGATTTGTGTGGAGATGGAATTCAACAAGGGCTTTCCCGGAGAGGATTATTTGACGACTCCAAACTATGTTTGGGTCCAAACGCTTGATTATGATAACATCTCATTTCGATGTAGAGAATGTTATGAAACAGGGCATGTAATTAAAAACTGCGCCAAGCCTCCTCGGAATAAATAAGATCAAACAAAACCCTAAAGGGCCAAATGGTGGGAAGGTGCACAAGGCGACCACTATGTGATATTTAAAGAAGACGAGCTTCAGAGAAAGAAAGAACGAGAAGACATGAAAGAAGCAGATTCAGTGCAAGAAACCAAAGCAGCTGCAAAACAAATTAGCCTGCCAATTTGGATCCTCCACTTGCTAATGAGAATTCCGTGAGTGCAGCTTTCATGGAAAAACAACAAACCCTCCTAGAAAATGGATTACATCCGGAAACCATAATGAGTCTTGTTGAAAATGAAAATTATGGGGCACATAAAGTGGATGAGAAAGAGTTGATGAAAAATACCGTGTGCATGAAGAAGGACGAGCTTAAATTTGCATAAAATGTGGGTTGGATTCAAGTTGGGAAGAAAGGAAAAAGTTTTTCTCCAAGAAATACAAGAAGTCATTCTATATCAAAATAGAAATACACGAAGTCATTCTATATCAAAATAGAAATACACGAAGTCATTCTATATTGAAATAGAAATATAAGGGAAAATGGAATGCAAATATGTTGGTATTTTGGAAAATATTTAGTTGGAAAGGGATTGAAGTATTTGTTTGATGGGGAACTAGTTTGAGAGCTTGGTGTGTGGTGAATCTCAAAAGCTTAAGGAAGAGTGGAATATGTAAAGGTTTTGGCCTTGCAATATGGATTTTTTTAATACAAATCTCGATCCTTTTAGTTTAAAATAATAAATAAATTCAATTATAAATTACAAATTTTATATTTAAATATTTGATAGAAAATTTACGAGCAATGATAAGATTAGATTTTAATAAGCAACTTCCAATTTTAAAATTAAGGGTCACGAGATGGCTGATCTCATCACAGATATTGGGGGGATATCTAAATGGAGGCACCCTACTAAGCGTGGCCACTTGCCCCTCACGTACATCACATGTGTTGTAAGGACAACACTAAAATCAAGACCAATAGAAAAGTGACCACAAAAGGGATCCTTAAATGCACTAACTCCAAACTTGAAGACGGGGAGCCCAGAACTACAACAACAAACACCAACTCTAGAAGAAGCCATAATGTCCAATGCCAAGTCTTATTGACAGAGTCAAGGTTGCCCATTAATTGGTCATCTCTATCCCCAAACTACTCATCCATAAACTAGTCCAAAGCACAAACAAAACCGAACCTTTGGCACAAGCTAAAAAAGACAAAAAGAAATTCCTAGTGGCTACATGCAATTTTTTGTGCACAAACCCCTCGATGTTAAAAGACCCCGGATATTGAATCACTGATTGATCTTTCATGTAGTGTGATTTTGGACGGAGCGGGAGCACAACTAGGGTTTCAGATAGTTACAGAGGTTGATCTTCATGGAGGGATGTAGAGGATGGATCTCCACTCCCTCCTACAAGGATGTCGTAGCCAGCAGAGGCAAAAACCTCTAGAAAATGATAGCGGTACCACAGAGGAAAGGAAAAGGAACATGGAAGAGGAGATAGAAGGAACCAAAACCAAGAAAAATAACGATACAAAAGACAAGGAGGAAGAAGACAAAATGCAGGGTTCTAAAGAAAAAAAACAAAAGGGACCATGTAAGCCCAAAGTTGAGATCACACCCAGAGTAGTCTTAAATGATCTTGCTCTACGGGCGCACAGAGATCACATGAGGACTTTTGCTATCATCTGTAAATTCATGGGTTTATGGCCCATTGAAAAAGTTCTACAGACGTGGGTCAAATATCACTGGAAACCTAAAGGAAGCATTGACCTACATCTTGGGTCAAAGGAATTCTTCACGATAGTGTTCACAAATATTGCAGATAAAGACAACGTGTTTGAAAGAGGGCCCTACTTCTATGCAGCAACTGGCCTCTATATGTGGCCATGGATGATGAATTTTGTCCTGAAGCGAGAGACTTTTACATCAGTACCAGTCTGGGTAAGGCTTTATTCTTTACCTCTTGATTACTGGCAAACAGAATCGTTAACTGTTATAGGCAATAAATTAGGTCGTTTTGTTAAAGCTTCTGAAGCCACAAGAAGGGGAAAATATACTTCCTTTGCAAGGATATGTGTGGAGATGGATCTATTTGGAGCCCTTCCGGATGAGAAAATCTTGGAAGTTTTTGATGAAGAATGGGTGCAAACAGTAGACTATGAGCATATTTTGTTCAGATGTCGTAGATGCCATGAACATGGGCACCTATTCAGACACTGCCCCCTCGATAAAGCAGAAAACAAGGGTAAAGCGAATACAATGAAGGACAATGATAACTTTCACAAAGTGGTAAATAAAGGAAAAGGAGGCAAAAGAGGGCCAAAGCAACATCTAAATGAAGTGCAAAAGGTCAGTTGGAACAAGTTCCAAGTTCTTGAGGAGGATGAAGTGAGTATGGAAGAAGATCAAGCAATGGAAGGGAGTCCTGAGGAAAAGGAGAAAGAAGATAATTAGAAACAATTATAGGATATTGATAATCAGAAAGAGACTATGATGAGCGAAGTAGAATTGGAGATGGACAAGGAAATGACCCAAAGTGAAATGGAACTGGAAGACCGGGAGCTTCAAGAGATTCTTGACAAGGAACACCTAGATCTAGAAGGGTTCTTGTTTCAGGGAACCACAGGAGTGGTAGATTCATCACCTCAAGAAGAACTCAATAGAATACAACAGTTGTTTTTATGGGAAACTCAGGCTAAGGGGTATGAAAAAGGAAACAATAGTAACAAGCATGATAAAAAAGGTGTGAAAACGATAAAAACAACCCCTGGGTTAGCAACTAGAAATCCCGGAAAAAGAAGGAGGTAGGAAAAGCAAAATGAGCTCTTGATGGAGTGTGGAAAGCTAATGATAGACTCAGGTAAGATGAAAGATCTAGCCAACTACTCCTTTACAAATCTTTAATTATGAAGTTCACATCTTGGAATTTCAGGGGTTTAGGTAGTAAAAGAATACAAAGAATGCTTAGTAATAGAATGAAACACGCAGCGTGGGACATAATATTCATCCAAGGAAAAAAATGTTCCATTCAAAAACTAAGACAAATTCATAGCAAATGGCTCAATAGATTTGAGTTTCTAGAAGTCAAAGCAGAGAAAACAGCAAGGGGCATATTCACTCTTTTGAACCCCCAAAAAATTGGCATAATAGATGCAGAGGCATCTAGGAATTATTTATCAGTGGTTATTCGGCCTGTTGGAGATAAGGATACCTATGTGGTCACGAATGTTTATGGCCCCCAAAGAACACATGATAAACTCAAGTTTCTATATTCCCTTGCGGATCTCAGGGATAGACATGCAAGAATTCCTTGGATCATGGGAGGGGACTTCAACATGATCAAATCTCTTTCGGAAAAAAGGGGGAACCAGAGCTCTAACTAAAGACTTCGTCGCATTTCAAACCTTTATAGATAATATGAATCTTGTTGATACTAAAACGAACAATGGCGTCTTTACCTGGAATAATAAAAGATGAGGAGAGGCTCAGGTCGCCTCCAAATTAGACAGATTCATCATCCCATAAGGTCTTATGCTTATAGATAAGGAAATAACAGTGAGAGTTCTTCCTTTTGGAGGCTCAGATCATTAGCCGGTTCAACTGGAAATCAAGGGCATAGGTGCTCCTAGAAACAGGCCTTTCAGATTTGAGAGTATCTGGCTTTCCCACCCAGAATTCATGAGAAACATTGAAAAATGGTGGTGAGAAGATTTACATATCTAAGGAACAAGAATGTTCCTTCTGCATAAAAGATTAAAGCACATCAAAATCAGGCTTAAGGATTGGAACAAGAATGATTTTGGCAACATCTTTGTGGGAAAAAAATATGTGGAAATCAAAATGCAGGAACTCAACCAAGCTCTAATCGTGGAAGGCTTTGATAAATCAAAAGTGAACAAGTTGATAGAAATCATCAAGAATGGGTGAATTTGTGCAAACATGAGGAAATCTTTTGGAGGAAAAAGTCAAGAGTTTAATGGCTGAAAGAAGGAGAGTGTAACACTAGATTTTTTCAGAGATCCACCATGGCTAATAGAGCTCATAACAGAATCTCTTCGATCAAGGACAACGACGGGAAGCTTCATATCTCCCATGAGGATATAAAAATTGTTTTGGTTCAGTACTTCTGTGGCATAACTCAGGAAAACAATTCAGATAGAGAGCAGTTCATGAGGGAAGTAACTAATCACATTCCTAAGCTGGTGTCTAGAGAGGACAATTTCAATCTTAACAAGCTAGTAACAGAAGAGGAGGTCAGTGAGGTCCTCAAAGAAATGCAAAATGGAAAAGCACCCAGCTCGAATGGTTTTAATGTGGATTATTTTAAAGCTTGTTGGAATATAGTTAAACATGATATTTTGAATGTAGTGGAGGATTCCAGGTTGAACAGAACTATTCTGAAAGTGCTCAACACCTCCTTCATCTCCCTGATCCCTAAACAGGACATCGCTCAAACCCCTCAAAAGTATAGACCCATAGCTTTATGCAATGTGGTATATAAGATAATATCCAAGGTAGTGGCCAACACGCTCAAACCTCTACTTCCTTCGTTTGTTTCAGGGGAATAATCAAGTTATGTGGAAGGTAGACAAATTCTAAATAACATTATTCAAGCTCACAAGGTGGTTCACTCGTTAACTAGCAAGAGGCAGGTTGGTATCATTATGCAACTCGACATAGCCAAAGCTTATGACAAGGTGAACTGGACCTACATCAAGAAAGTTGTAATTGCCCTTGGGTTTGATCACAACTATGTGAGATGGATTATGGCCCTAGTGACTTCCTCTAGCTTTATACATTCATTTAAATTCATCTGATAAATTACTTCATTAGCCAATCACAATGATATATCTTATCCAAAAACCATAAGCAACATTAAAGTAAGATCATAGGATTCAAATCACATCAACACATCAACACAAGTGAACACTAAGTTTTTAAGTGGAAAGCCAATATGGGAAAAAACCACCACTATTTTCATTCTATCTTATTTAATTATTGTAATGAAAAATCATTCATTGCATCATGATATTGTACTAACACATACTCTTGTTAGTACGTAGGCTACCACCTGTAGGAGACTACAACCTTCGCTGAAGTCTCCAACCCTCAGCACTTCGTGGACTGCGTTTCACAATATTTCATATTGGATCCACATGTCTCACAAAAAATGTGGGCCACCTTTCATATATTTTCAAACTGGACCCACACCAACAATAAGCTCAACAAAGATACCAATAAACATTGATCAACTAAATCATTGAGAGCCAAGTCACTGAATACTAAATTAATAAATCATTGAAATACCATTGAATACCAAACCAATACTATCAACCCATATCAAGCAACATACATGTCACTGCCAAACTTTGTTTTTTCAAGCCATATAGTCAAGTCTCGAGTCCTTATACTTAACAACCCAATGGCATTGTCAATACCCAACTCATTGAATCATATCCTTGCAACTTTTACCATGTAAACCAAATTCAATCAATTAAATAACATATCAAGCTCATAAGTCTAGAAGAGAAGAAAAAAATATGAAACATATATCATTATCTCATCAATCATCAACAAGCCATAATATTGATTTAGCACACTAAGGAGCAACTATGACACGAGTTCCTAGATTCAGATATGTCCTATTATATACAGTAACAATGACTGAACCATAACCTTTGTGATCAACAAGAAGAATCAATCTCTACGTATTAACGACAAGTCATGGAAATTTCATTGTAGGTTACTAAACATCCCAAATATCCCTGCAATATAAATTTATTCATTAGCACTTCAATTCATCATTAGAGAATAAATCATGTTTATATCACCATATTTGCTCCTTCTCGTGCACCTTTGTAATAGATGAAAAACTCAATGAATGTGCACACAAAATGAATTCCATCACTCCTCCTTTTAGAGTCATTTGATCTCATCAATACCAAGGGTAAAAACCATTGATATCTTATTACCATAGGCATAAGAACCATTGTAAATATTTGGCTTAATAAATATGACCCCGCACGCTAAATTTGATGATAAAAACACTCACAATGCCCAAATTTCTAACAGAATTACACTTCCTTCAACCTTGAGATTACGGTGGTATAACTAAAAGTTCTCATAATATAAGTGCACAATCATTTTTTAAAACATATGCCCTAATATTACACTCGACCATTTTTGTTGCAACAAAGGCTTTTAAAAGGCTTCCTCCAACCTTATACCAACATTTGCATGTAATCCTAGTCATTATAGCCCAACGTGTCACAATAGTAATTTAAATACAACCTCCAGGTTGTAAACCTTCTAGGCGGGACACACCTTTTCCACGTGAGCTCATTTGAAATAGCTCGACGTAGTGTTTATAACATTCACCAGGTAGAGACCTTCAGGCAAGGCCCACCTTTGCCACCATGAGATCGTTTGTTGCAGCCTGACTCAATGGATAGGGGGATTAAATTAACTTTTGGGCTTAAGCCTCTAGGTGGAGCCCACTACACCATGTAATATCTTCCCTTTTTAAGATGTCATTGTTGTTCTTGCCATCTGTGCCCTCTTATTGTAGCCTGACACAATGGAAGATGGAGCTTATATAAAATTTTGGGCTTAACCATCTAGGTGAGGCCCACAAAACCACATACCATGTGCCTTTTTAAACTATTTTCATTGTTCTTGCCATGTGAGCACACTCATATAAGATCGACACCTCAATGACAAAAGTATTTGGCCCACTTATTATAGCCTGATGCGATGGAAAAAGGATTTATCAAAGTTGTCAGGGTTCAACCTCCGAGTGAAACCCACTCTTGCTTCTGGATCTCTTATTGTAGCCCAGCACAGGGGTAATTGAGGTTTATAAAGTTGTCATAGTAGAACCTTTGGGCAGGGTTTATTTCTCCTTATAACGCTTCCAAATATGGTCAAACCATAATGAAAAGTTGTTTTGTGTGCTATCTCTTTCTTTTCTCCTTTGTAAATTCTCGAGGCCCTCCTAAATTTTTTATATATATAAAAAAAATTCATCCCTATCGACGATTAAGCCAAGTCTAGAAAGGACTGTTTATATATGTTAAAGGAATTCAGAAGGACTTGTTATTAAAAATAAAGCTCTCACTCTCTTGATCAAAATACGTTTTCATCTCCTCTTTTCATTGTCCAAATTGCATAATGCATGTAATAATCGTTCTTGGTTTGCATCAAGGATAACACGATATTTTCTCTAATTCTTTGAAAAGGGAGACCGTTGAGGTCTCAACCTGGTATGATTGATGCAGTTCCTGGAACAATTTTGAATCTAGCTAGAAGCTAAAGTATTCTTCTAGTGGAAGTGCTCCCTAATTCTTAGAAAAGGGATACCATTAAGGTGTCAATCACATGCTCATGGGGAAAGACTTTGTCTCTATCTATAACCTTGAATCTAGGAATGGATGACTCTAGATCTAGGCTCAAGCATCAGGCTTATGTTGTGGCTCAGACTCACTTGATTTATCTTGAAGCTAGTAGATGACCATCAATTTCCCCCTGTTAGAAAGAAGGTGAGAAGATAAATAGATGTTAACTGCAAGATGTGTCAATACTCGAGAACATTTTTTGTGGTATGATCGAAATATATTATTGGTTATTGAAGCTCGTTGCCAAGAAGCGATCCATCCAAGGTGAATCTTCGTTCTTGTAAGAGGCTTGTTTTTGAAGCATTTGTTTAAATGATGAGTATTTTTATGATAATGCTCACATAGGTGAAAAATCTAAACAATGATATTTCACATGGCCAACTCTGTCACAATGTTGGCATTTGATAATATGTGGCTATTGTGGAAGAGGAGCAGGACTTGAAACAAATGAATATGAATTTCCTTGGAGAAACCTAGCACTTTGAAACTGAATCGTATTATAATAGTCTTGGATGTAAGAGGATACATCCTTGTTATATCCAAGGTCATTTATGTGCTTTTTGTTGACAAGTTCTTCCTAAGATCTGATAATTGACTCGGGAAGTACAAACTAAACATCTGCATCTTTATTCTAGTTTGCTCCTAAGATGGGCTCGGTGATACGATCAATTTATAGTTGTTGATGGGAGTAAACTTCAAACTCAAAAAGGGAATTGTTTTGAACAAAAACTAGTACATAACAATGAATCCTCTATTGTAACTCATTTTGTTGTAGTTGTGACTCAAGCTACAAAAAATAAATTACTCTATTGTAACTCATTTTGCTGTAGTTGTGACTCAAGCTACAAAAAATAAATTTTGTCTTGTGCATTTTGCTGATAGGTTTGAATGCTTATGAGAGTGACTTTTCTAACTTTTACTATATCATGATTAGTTGAAAATATCAAAGTTTTTAGGAACTCTAATACTTCACTATTCTGGTCATTTTCTCCATTGTCAAACTTACACTTTAAAAACTGGTCACAACTATGAACCAAGGAAGAAGAAACAATGTGTTGCCTACAAGACCATCATGACTCGAGAAGCACGAAATCAAAGGAGCATGACTGGGATCATGAAGAGGACCTACAATAACTTTTCTGCTCTTGAAAATGAAATAGAATGCTATATTTGTAACAACTTCGGTCATGAAGATTCTGAATGCAGGAGTAAGTTTTGGCAAACATCTTAGAAGGAGCAACCTTCATTGAGTCCCAAAACATGGAGAAAGAAAGAACCGCAACCAGAAAGATGTGGTATAGCCTTATATGCGGAAGGACAAGAAAATTAGTGGTACATCGACAATGGATGTTTGAAACATATGACAGGTGATAAAGAAAAACTTCAGTCATATAGTGCCTTAGAAAAGGAAAGGAAGGTCTCATTTGGAAATGACACACCTACACTCATAAAAGGTAAAGGTTTTGTTCTTTTGAAAGAAAAAGTCAAAGCTGGAAATGTTATGTATGTTGATGGCTTAAAGCATAATCTATTGAGTGCTAACCAAATATGTTATCAAGGAAATGAGGTAATATTTCAATCAAATGGATGTATTGTTCGTGAGCTTGATACAGGAGAAACAGTGATCAAAGGCATAAGAACTCCAAATAATTTATACATACTCAAGGGAGGACAACAACAATGCTATCTAAGCAAGAATGATGAACACTGGTTGTGGCACAGAAGATTGGGGCATCTAAGCTTCTCTCAGATAAGGAAAGCATGCAAATATCAGGCGGTTCGTAATCTCCCAAACATCAGAATTCCAGACAATACAATATGAAAATCATGTAATTTTGGTAAGAAAACCAGAACTAATTTCCCTGAGAAGGAAGGATCAGCTAGTAAGCCACTTGAACTTGTCCATACTGATTTATGTGATCCATCAAGGAAAAAGTCACCTCGAGGAGAAGAATACTTTATATTGTTCATTAACAACTTTTCCAAGATATGTTGGATAGGACTTTTGAAGCATAAAGACGAAACTTTCGAAAAGTTCAAAGCTTTCAAAGCCTTGGCTGAAAATGAATCAAATCGCAGAATCAAATGCCTTAGGTCTAATCAAGGAGGGGAATTTACCTCAGATGAATTTTTCGACTTTTGTGAAGAACATGGAATAAGAAAGGAATTCTCTACTGCAAGGACTCCTCAGCAAAATGGAGTAGTGGAAAAGGTGAACAGAACGGTTCAACAAATGGCTCGTGCTATGGTTGATGAATCTGGAACTCCTGCAACCTTCTAGGGTGAAGTTGCATTTGTTGTTGTTACTATTCTCAACAAAACAAATGTTCGGGTAAACAACACTCAAAATCCTCATGAACTTTGGTATGGTAAGACTCCTACAGTAAAATACTTCAAGGTTTTTGGAAGCAAATGTTACATCAAAAGGACTAATGAAAATCTTGGCAAGTTTGAACCTAGAGCATATGAAGGCATTCTCCTTGGTTACTCTTCCCGGAGTAAAGGATATAAGTGTTACAATAAAAGACTTGGAAAAATTGTTGAAAGTATTGATGTGGTGGTTGATGAAGAAGGCAACAATTCAAAACAGATAAAAACCGAAGATTTTGAAGACGAAGAGGACTATCCTTCAACATCAGATCAGACTAATGCTGAAGAAGAAACTTATGAGGCACCAGAAGAACATATAAGAATAGAAGAAAAGACTCCATCCAGATATGTTCAGAAGAACCATCCAAAGACTCAAATTCTGGGGTAGAAAGAGGCAAGTGTTCAAACAAGAAGAACTATAAAATAAGCTTCAAGCTATTTAGCATTAATCTCCTCCGTTGAACCACGAAATGTAAGTGAAGCATGCAAAGATGAATGTTGGGTCAAGGCCATGAATGAAGAACTTGAGCAGATTGAAAAGAATAACACCTGGGAATTGGTTCCTAGACCTAATGATAAGAATGTCACAGGGACCGAATGGATATTCAAAAACAAGTTGAACGAAAATGGAGATGTTATTAGAAACAAGGCCAGACTTGTTTATAAAGGGTATGCTCAACAAGAATGTATAGAATTTGAAGAAAATTTTGCACTGGTTGCTAGACTTGAAGCCATAAGAATGTTCCTTGCTCTTTCTAGCTTTCAGAAGTTCAAAGCATATCAACTGGATGTGAAATCTGCCTTTTTAAATGGAGACTTAGAAGAAGAAGTGTATATTGAGCAACCAGATGGATTCATCCTTGGAAATGATCCAAAACTTGTATGCAGACTTAAGAAGGCACTCTATGGTCTTAAACAGGCTCCAAGGGCCTTGGTATTATCGTCTAGACAAATACCTCCATCAACAAGGTTTTCAAAAGGATCAAGAAGAAATAGCAATCTATATATAAAATTGATAATGATAAATTTCTAATACTTGTTGTGTATGTTGATGATATCATCTTTGGTAGCAATGAAGAAGCCATGAGTCAAAACTTTGCTTTAGTGATGTAGAAAGAATTTGAAATGTCCTTGGTTGGTGAGCTGACATATTTTCTTGGTTTACAAGTCCAACAAAACAAAGACAATATCTTTCTATCACAAACTAAGTACCTCAAGTAGATCTTGAAGAAATATGGCATGGAAGATTCTAAACCAGTATGTATCCCTATGGTAACAGGATGCAGCCTCAACGCAAATGATGATTCAATAACAGTACATCAACTAACTTATAGATCCATGATTGGTAGTCTGCTCTATCTGACAGGTATCCGACCAGACATCATGCATGTAGTGGGAATAGTTGGAAGATTCCAGGCAAATCCAAAAGAAGCACACCTTCAGGCGGTTAAAAGGATTTTCAAATATCTTCAAGGAACACAAAACTATGGCTTATGGTATCCTAGAAGTATAGATCTCACACTTCATGCATACCTAGATGCAGATTGGGCAGGAAGCGTGGATGACAGAAAAAACACTAGTGGTGGTGCATTATTTATGGGTTCCATGTTAGTATCTTGGTTCAACAAGAAACAAAGTTCAATTGCATTATCTACAGCTGAAGTAGAATATGTGGCTGTTGCATCTTGCTGCACACAACTCCTTTGGATGACGCAAACTTTGCAAGACTTTCAAATCACTTGTACTCCACCCATCTCCATTTTATGTGATAATACAAGTAAAATCAATATTTCAAAAAATCCAGTCATGCATTAAAAGACCAAGCACATACCTATCAAATATCATTTTCTCCAGGAACAAGTGCTTGAACAAAAGGTCAAATTGGAGTATGTTCCCTCCAAGGAATTGGTTGCTGATATATTCACCAAACCACTACCCAGGGAGACATTTGAGTACCTTAGACAGAAGCTGGGAGTATTTGATGCATCATCTTGCTATTGAAACTTATCTGTATTAGAGAAAAGTGGTTGTATGCGAGTTTCATGAAGAGTATCCAAGTACATACGTCGGTTTCTAGTGATACAGTCACGTATATGTTGATTTGAAGAAAAACAGTGGGCCAGACTTAGGATGAAAAGAATCTAATATGGTTCTGACAGAGACCATCTAGCACAGGTTCAGGGGGAGCATATACTTCTAATAATGCATTGTTGGTATTATCTTAGAAGATCTTGGTTCAATTTCATAGTTGTTTTTGGTTTCAGGTGGAACAGGTGTTGAGGAAGAACATGGTTGCTGGTCTGAATGATGATTGATAGATGCTGCTGATGATAATTGTTGATGACTATCATAGTCTTGTTTTAGATACTTTGTTTCTATGTCATGAATATATTTTAGCATCAAGGTCATGTAACAGCCTATTTTGGTTTCCCCACTATGCCTGGGATGGATGATGTAATGTTCTAGTTTTAGCTTGTGTAAACTTTTTGTGTATCCCCACTTGGTTGGGTGGATTGGTGAATATTGGTATATCCCTGCTTGGTTGGGATATGGATGTTTGTATGAGTCTTTGGTGATAGCAAAGTCATTTATAGAGTCATGTTCTTTCTTGTTGAACATATTTTTGCAAACCTTGCATACGGTCAAGGGGAGCATGGACAACACAGTAGAGCCGAAGATTTCAGCATGTACTCAAGGGGAGCATCACCCATTGCCCTTGATGACAGAGGGGGAGAGTGACTTGGAGTGACTTGGGGTTGCCATCAAGTCCAAAGGGGAAGATTGTTGGCATTATGACACAGGTTTGGCACTATGACACAGGTGTTATCCTTGAAGGCAACTCACTCAAATGACAGATCAACGTTCAGGCTCTCAGAATGAAGGAAAAAGAGTTATACGCAGTTTCCTCTTAACCAAGCCGTGCATACACGTGGGATCACCAAGTGTGTACATGTGGGAAAACTTGTTTTTTAGTCCATTGTATTTAGTCCCTAGTATTTGGACCTATGGTTTTGGACCATGGTATCACGTCCGAAGTGTTGAACCCAGGTATTGGGTCCCAAGTATTGATTCTAAGTGGTTTTGGACCATGGTATTGAGTAAGGCCTATGAATATAAAAGGGGAAGGAGATCATTAGGCAAAGGCACTCACTCAAGGATTGAATATCTTATAAAGAGCAAGATCTAGAATACTGGTCATTGGGTTATGGTGCATAGCTGGATCTGAATCAAGGAGGAACTTAAGTGCTAGGATAAGGATAAGTTCTATTGATGGTTCAAGATCTTAAGGCTTGAAGAGAAGTATCTTTGTGTGATTTTGATCTGTTATATTTGGTGCATGACTTAATCTATAAATCTGATAACCTGGGTATAATTGATGTCTAAATAATTGAAAAAGGGTAAATTATCATTTATAGATCTATACGCAGGTTCGAAATAGCAAAGGCGCGTGTACACATAGGTTCGGTAATTCAAAACAGCGTATACACAGGTTTGCCTTAATATAGCAACGTATGCACGCAGGTTCTACATATTGAAGTAGCGTACGTCTCATAAAATATGTTTTAGCTACTTCTGTTTATTGCTGCAGTGTTCTCGGTTCAGGATTGGTTTCTGGTTACTGTTACTGTGTTCTGGTTACAACATTTAGAGAAGTGATTGTTTAATTCAGTTTTGTTTGGTGCAAAGGAGATTGGTTGATGCATATACAATTGATGTTTGATTTATGGATCCAGTCTAAAATTTATGAAACGTGGTCCCTAGAAGAAAAGAGAAGGTTGTAGCCTTCTGTAGGGCAGCACCTACGTACTAGTACATCAGCTAGTACAAGAGCTAAGGGGGTTGTAGCTCCCTTCCAGGAGAAGCTGGAGAACGAGAGGTTGTAGCCTTCTGCAGGTAGAAGCCTGCGTACTGGTATAAGACTGCACCAATACAAAAATATTGTAAAAAGAAGTTTCTTATTAACAAGAATATAGAGAAGCATTGCAGTAGGTGGTTTTCACCCACATTGGGTTTCCACCTTATATCTTGTGTTCATATGTGTGATTATCTATTCTGTTTGTTGCGCCTGTTTACTATCCTTATGGTTAATAAAGTTCAAATGCATTGATTAAAGATAAAATAGATTGATTAAATCTTAAGTTTACTGAATATACGCTAGTTGCTATAGACACAGTTGCATGTATATGTTGGTTTCCATATCTGAAGTAGCGTATATCTAAGTTTGAAAATGAAAAATTATTTGACTTGATAATAATGATTCACCCCCCCCCCCCCCCACCAAGTATTATTTCCAACACAAGAATCTGAAGGTAGCACATGACAGGTAGAAGAGTTATGCAGATCAACACAATGTATTTAAGGAGTTTCAGGTTGGGGAACAGGTGCACTTGTGCATCAAGCCAAAGAACATCTCCTTGAGGATTGGATCACATGCCAAGCTGGCACCTCAATATTGTGGGCCTTTCAATATTCTTAAGAGAATTGGACCAATAGCCTACTAACTTTCACCACCTCTTAGAGTGAAATTCCATTATGTTTTCCATGTGTCATTGCTTAAGAAGAATGTGAAAGATGTTGATTATGTGATTGAATGGTTTGTATTGGAGTTGGAGCCAAAAGGAGAATTCAAGTTGAAACCTTAGTGCATTTTGCATTGAAATATGCTCATGCTCGAGAATCCAGCAATAAAGTAAGTTAAAGTGTACTGGAAGCACATTGGGCCCGATGAAGCTACATGGGAGATGGTTGATCAGATGTGGGCTATGTATCCCTTTCTATATACATACTCCAGTAAGCGGTATGGTGTTCATGATATGTTGGTTATGTCTTCAGTAATATGATATGATGTAAATGTTGCATCGAGTTTCATTATAAAGTTCCATGGGCAGCATGTGTTTTGTTGGTTTATGAGTATCATTGAACATCAGGGACAGTTTTCCCCCAAGGGGGAGGGTTATCTAACAACCACGGTTAAAAATCCATGTAATAAAGTTAATAAAGGTAAAAATAAGACCAAGGTCATGGGACATGTATTCCAAGATGAATGTTGGGCAAAAAATAGTGATGAGTATCACTTGTGACTAAAAAAAGACTATGGAAATTGGTAAAGGCAAAGTGGCATTAATTGGTATTTTATTTATGAAATAATGGAAAATAGGAGAAAATGAAGGTGAAAGGTCATAGGATTGCATGTGAGTAAAATTGAAGGAAAAATAGAAGAAAATGAAGAAAATAGAGGCCTTAATGATAAAAAGGCTTCTGAGGATCAGTTTAGAACTTTTGTTAGTTCGATTTTGGAACAATCTCTCTCTCTTCTCTCTCTTACACAGTCTTCCACACTCATAGAAATATTGGAGCATGCTTGGAGCACTTTAGTTTCATTGGATTTGGAGAAAGAAGGCAAAGGAAAGTAGGAAACGCGCAAGGGAATAGCAGGATTAGCAGCTACAACAAGATTGTTTTGCAGGTACTGAGTTACATGCATAATTTCCTTGCATGTTTTGGCATGCGTGGTATATGCATGTGATTATTTGGTTATGATCTATCATTGGCATGGCAGATTACTTGGATTGGTAGTGTTTTTTCTTAGACTTGTCATTTCTTAGATAACCATGTTGTTGTAGATTTTCCCATTTGTTTTTTTATTGGTGCTCGTGTTCCTTATGGTTGTGGGTTGAATTACTAGTCCTAGAACCTTAGTTGAACAAATGATTTGGAGCCTTGTGGTAGTTGTGGGTTGAGTTACTAGTTGTGGAGCCAGGTTGGAACAAACGCTCTGGAGCCCTGGAGAGCTTGGATAGAGCCCAATTTGTTGACGTTAGTGACGTCCGACCGTGCAGTGGAATCACTGGTTGATTTTTGAGGTGGTTTGTCCTCTGGAGGCCCTTGTTTGGTTTATTCCATGATATCCCACATTCATGCTTGGAATATGGCAAGAGGGTGATTAGTTGAAAGAAAGTTTTGGTTCAACCCAATCTATGGTCGGGTGGTACATGGAAGTCCTTGACTGGGTTGGATTTTGGATATGTTAATAAGATCTACTTTACTCTTGTATTTCATGAGTAATTATACTTGTTATTATGTGGATTTGATGGTTGTTCTATCACTATTATTATTCTGGTTATATTTTGGTTATAAGTATGGTTTCATGACAGGTTCTAGTTATGGCTCTTAACATGTTTTGATTTGTAAATGAATGGTTATTGAATGAATTACCTAATATATGTTATTATAGCTATTATGACACGACATTAGATCTTCTTGATGATTCTCAGCTAAGTATCAGACCCTTATGTTCATATATGAATTCATGACCTGTAGATTACATGTTTTCAACGTGCTTGACAAAATTATTGTTATGGTTAGGCCTAGTTAGGTAAATTACTTGGTCAAGTTGTGTTAAATAATTTTTCTTTGCATCATTTATAATTTTGGAAAGTCTCATTAAGTTTTTGGCAGTGGTTGGGAGTCATGCTCTTAAAACGTAGCTCAAAATTTTGGGGTCGCATGCTCATAATTGGAAAATATGGATTGCAGGAGGCAGGGTTATCCATGCGACTTGAGGGTCATAGTCTCTAGCTTTCCTCGTCATGCAGGTGATTGGGGCTCAAGATCACTAAAAAGGAAAGTTAACTCAAGGTTTGGGAACCTAGGGTGGTTGTTTAGCTTCAAAGTATCTTGTAAGTCTTGTAGGATGTCAGTTTGTCATTAATATGTTCCATTGTTGGCCCCACTTTCTTAATGGACCCTACGAGGTTTGGTCGTGCCATAGTAGCTCCTCTTCTCATGTTTACCCTAGGAGGTCGGTGGAATTAGGTAGATATGGGAGGGGTGGTTAGATCAAACCTAAGCATTAAGAAGCTATTGGGTTGTGTTATAACTAGGCCATTAGGAGGAAAAGGAGTTCCATTTTTTTCGATTGCATTTTCTCTCATAGACAAACTAGTAGACAAGAGGGCTAACAAAAGAGCACATAGAGAGGATTTGTGCACATGCCTTACTTATTTGTACCCACATCCATTTTCTATTCAGAGAAAGAGAGTAGATTGACTTCACTTTCTAGTTGGGTTTTCCCCCGAACAAGTTTCCCAGGATATATGTTGTGCCAATTATGGTTTGTGCGATTTTATTTCATTGTTATCTACTTTTTCTATAAATATAATTTGCATGCATATGCAATAAAAAATAATTAACAAATCCAGAAATCTAAGGAGAAATAAAACCTCATAGTGTACATTTGAATTTTTTCTAATATATTTAGTAGATTTGTTGTGATGAATTGTCGAGTGTATCCATGAGAGTTTAGGAATCAACACTAGTGTTCTTTCTCGTGAATCTTTGTGGTGAATGAAAAAAATAAGGGCCCTGCTACACCGAATGGAATCTTTGTCCCAATGAAGGGCTCTCTAGATGTATTAGGCCTTCATATACTCAATGGAATTAACGAATGAGTGACACTACCAATTTTATTAGAAAAGAAGTTGGACTTAGACACCAAAAACACCTTGTTATTTTCCCAATTAACAAGGGGGAAACCTAGATTGCAAGAGCCAAATAGGGGCTCTAGAGCCCCCCAAGAATAAATATGATTTACAGATAGGAAAACCATCCACACTATTGATGACACAAAAATAAAGTAGACCTTCAATCTCAAAGAGGCAATTGACTTTCAGAATACAATGGGTAAATTCAACACACAAGAGCTAATATTCAATAACCAAAGCGTGCAAACCTAAGACAAATCCCTTAAACTTAAGTTATAAAGAAATATCCATAAATAGGGTTAAGTTGTTACTAGATTGTTGCTATCGTTGTTGCATGTAGAGTGCACATTTAATGAATAATTCCATTATCCCACCAACATTAAAGCAAATTCATTAATAACATTCAAAGAGCAGGCTAAAGTTAACACTTTGCATGCAAAAGGGTTACACACAAGTCCTATTCAATCCCTTCAACTCAAATGCGATCCATATATCTTGATTTTCCACCATGTGATTAATTAATATGATGGTAGGAATGATGATTTGGAAATGAGATAGACAAAGGGATGAAGTGATAATTAACATTCCTATTTTGCTTAACATTCCTTCTTAATGTTGTGACACATTATTGGCTTGATTACATGTTTGATAATTTTGATCTAGGTAGTTTGAAAGAACAAGATATTTTGGAGATGACTAGCTTCTTCATAAGATTGAGATATATTGGCTGCACTTACATTATTATAAGAGAGGGCTTTCAAAACCATTAGATTGATTATTAAACTTGAAAACAGATAACTATTAAACTCCTTATTTCTAGTTAAATGCAAGGAGTAGGCCCCTAAAGAAGAGTGTAAACTTTAGTTTGATTATTAAATATTCTCAAAGACCCTATACAATGTTTGTTTCTTGGTTTCTTCTGGGATCAAGAATGCTCCCTTCCTCCTCTGCGACCCCTCAATCTCTTAATATGGTTAATGACATATGTATAGGCTTTGGGACAAGTGTTAAGCACTAACAAACATACCATATGCATTTTGATGTGTTGACATCAAGGTTCTAGGGCAAACATATTTTATGGCAAGTTTGTTTGTTGAAGTGAACTATAATCATAAGAAGCATGCACTTACAATGTTGAAAAATATTGTGTGCAGGAAGAGTTATTGAAAGGAGACTTCGATTATTTGCATTACACATTTGTAGCCTTGTTTACTAGATTTGCATTTCAAGACTACGAAATACTCTGTCTTTTGTACCTCTCTTCCTTGAACACTATTATCATTTGAACAATCATTTGTTGAGGTGTGTTTTGAGGCTTTGAGAAAACATCAAATTAGAATGAGTAACTTGCTTTTATTTGCATGCACATAGAGTGTTTATTCAGTTGATACATGTAATTGCATTGGTATCTCTAGGAACAAATTCAAACCATGCTTTTAGATTTATGTTTGCACATAGAGTGGAGTGGATTTCAACCTTTAGGTTTCACATAGGATTGAGTTAAATTAATGCAAGAACTTTGAGAGAATTTCCATTCTGGTATAAGTATCATGTTGGCATTAAAATCATTTGGACTAAATGATGGTTTTGCATGCTTGAGTCTCTAGTTGATCAAAACAATATTTAGGTTTGATTTGCTTAGTGAGTCAGGGGGGCTAATGCTTAGGTTTCCATTAGGTTATTACTTAGGGATTTCAATTCAATAGTTACCATTTTCTTTTTTTTGTCAATAGGTAGGTGATCTAGATCCAGGTGTGACAAAGGACCTTCCAAGACCTTTTACTTTCATGATGTGTTAAATTGAATTTTTAAAAGAACATAAATAAATACATCTGCATGTTGTAAAGAAGAGGAACATGAAATTCATCAACACACGAAAACACAAGCCGTTGATAACAGAGTTCGTCCAGGAGGGACTACATCTCCTGGCCCTGGTTTCAAGATGGTGTAGGCCACTGCATTAAGTATTGTCAATAGTGATGATGTACATAAGAGGCAGTGTCACTATCATACAAGGAAAATTCCCTCACGCAGGAGTGGCGCCAAGAGATGTTCCGCTATAGGAACTCTTAGTCAAAAATAAGACTCCTATCAGTATGACATAAAACTCATGCACGATCATAATGAACATCCTGATAACATGGCATAAAAGGGATCTCGATGCAAACATACATGGTGACACATGAGTATCCCATCAACATAACGACAAAGGGATATCAAACAAACATGACGAATCATGACAACAAGTACATCACACAAATGATTCCGCATCACATCAAGCAGGAATCATGGAACAAGTAAGAAAACAAGATCCCACATCAAACATCAAACAGGGATCTGTGCAGCACAATGCATAGCAAAAAGAAGTACATGAACAGATTGCATATACTTCACATCCTGGCGCCATCTGAAGAAAAGGATGTCAAGTTGTTGAAGCTGCTCGTACCATTGATCTCACGGTGTTAAATCACATGGAAATGACTACTTGCACATGAATGGTGACACCTACACTCCACTTTGAAAAGTGGCTGAAAAATGAAATGAGCAAATGGAAAATCTGAATACACCATCAAATTTGTGGCGTCGAATAGTGCAAAATCATTTGTCAAATTTCTGAATTCTGAGAAAGTGGAAATATGGGGCTTAAGGAATCTTTTAGATTCCTCAAATATTCCCTCCTCTGGGGCCTCTGCAAGTCTGCTGCTCAAATTAGGAAACTAACTGCGCCATTGGGTTCGTGTCACCGAGAGGTGTAAGATATAAAATTTGTCCAATTTGGACACTGCAAAAATTGTGCCCTCCTAAGAATTTCGCTCAGTCATGGTTCCACCTGCAATAAATTAATTAAAAAAATAGCAGTCTCAGTTTCTGTGCTTGCTCCTGGTTCCTCCATGCTCCTCGATGCACTGTGCAAATGAGGTTTATATAAATTTTTCAGGCAGATATTCCCACGAAGAGGCCGTTTGGCGCATTGGTTATCTTCGGAATTAGTTGAGGAGGGGTTGGGTGGTCAATCCCCGCCCCTCTCGTTTTAATACTTTACAGTTTTTGACAAACCTCATGCATATTTTGGGGGTCGTTCTGCATTGGGCGGCCCGCCCCATACCCTCCATAACACATGTTTTATTGGTGTTGTTTGGTTGTGCATTAATGTTTGATGGTGCGTTTGGTTGGTTGTATGCCACCTTATGGGGCCGCCCGATGGGGGTCGACCCCACATGGGCTGGGCGTGTTCGATCCCCGTCGGCCTCACCTTAACATATGGCAATTAATTAGCATGGTTATTGGGGTGTGGTCTAGGTCCACCGAAGGTGGCCCACACCCAGCCCATATTAACATTATGTTTAACATAGGCGTTGGTTGGAGGGCTCAGCGGGGTGATGGCCGTCGAGCCACATTTAATTTGATTTTGTTAGGTTGCGGTTGGGTTGGTGGGGGTCATGGCCCGTCGGCCTTTTAACAAATAATTTTCTTGTTATGTAGTTTTGGGGTGGCGAGCGTGGTGGCCCACCACAAATTCGCCTAGAATATGGCCTAGGTTGGCTGGAATCTGGTGACCAGATTTTGTCCAAATTTTTGCCTCCTTAAGCCTGCCCAGTCACCTAAGTCAACCTGAACTTTGATTGCTCCTAAATTTCGCATACGGACTTGGTTTAACGAACCATTCACGCCAAAACAATCAGGACGACAAGATCTACGCTTTGGTCTTGGTTTGAAATCATTCTGATCACTTTGATTTTAGAGCTTCCATAAGCCTTCTTTGTCATGTGTGTGTCTTTGGAGCCACCTGGATAAATCCTCCCCAATGAGGAGCTTTTGGTCCTCCAAAAGCACGAAAAATAATTTGCAACTTCTCTGTACCTTGTCTGCATCACAAGCGTCCTTGAAAAGGTCTCGCTTCCATCTCCTTCACCTTTGTTCTTCGGACCCTTAAGCGATGAGCCAACACCTGCAACCTCTGCAACTTGTAGTACATTGTTTTGCAAATTACATGCTTGACTTACATGACCAACTAATGACCCAAGCATCCCACACTTGCCACGAGTTTATAACACATACTCGGTGGTCAAGTTTACATAGAGATAGACACAATAACTCAACTATGAAAACAAGGCCAACATATCATTGTTGCATCAACAAGTGATGGAAAACACATCATCACTGCAACACATGATTTACAAAGATAAGGCCAAACACTATTTTTTCTTTGACAAGTGATGGAAAACACATCATCACTGCAACACATGATTTACAAAGACAAGGCCAAACACTATTTTTGCTTTGACAAGTGATGGAAACATGACATCACTTTCACAGTTTATCATGCAATGCAAAATAAGATTAGACATCATTGTTGCTGAACAAGTGATGGAAAACACATCATCACTTTTACATTTTAAAATGCAACAAATGATTTACAAAAGCACGACTATGACAAGCTAACATATCTTGAAACCATTTTTCACTTATCAATGTGAATAGGTCATCCCCCTGTGGTGATTTTGCTTGTCGAACGATTGTTTCACCTGGCTCATGCACCGACACTTTGTCTTACAGGCGCTGCTTTGGATGGAGCCTCCAACATGTGGCTCTTTGATGGCCACTTCTATCGCAATGATTGCAATAGGTCTTCTTCCTCCATATCTTCTTTACCTGTTACTGAGAGGATCTTTCACGCCTCATCCTTTTGTGTGTTTCCATTCTTTTCCAACACTTAGAAAATGTATGGTTATGTAATCCACAAAAAAGGTACATGTTTTTCAATGCCGCGTTTTACGCTCATCATTAAAAACATGATTATAATCGAAATGAACTTTCAAAAATTGAAACTCGTTATGCCTTCCGTGCCATCTCTGATGTCAATGTGACGATGAGAGCTTGTCTCAGCTCTTTTCCTGCAAAGGATTCTGCCATGGGATGATGGGGATGTGTTCCCATCATTCTCTTTCCTCGATGATTTCGACGATCTCTCGGAAGAATCTGACACCTTCGAGCATTCTCCCTCGATGTATCTCAAGCCTGCAAATTGAGGTCTCTGCACAACCTCCAATGGTTGAGTTATGCCTTGGTTATTATTACCAAGTTCTTTTTCCTCCTTGCACCTCATCCTGGTAAGGAGCCTCATGTTTGTCCCTTTAATTGGTATCTCCACATCTCCAACAAAAATCATACTATGTGAAGACGAAACCGAAAGGAAATCACCATCTTTTACCTCCTCTGTTGATTTGGAAAGAACTGATGAGGGCTTCTCATCATCTGTTGTTGGTGGTTCGCTAACTGTCTCGGCGCATTCCCCAACTTCCTTTCTAATGTACCCAAGTCCTTCCTAACAGGGTAATTCTTCTACATTGATGGGTTTGACAATGCCTTGGTCATTAATGCCCAAGCATTTTTCTTCATACCCCATTCTCTTCAACAGTTTGGAGCCAATTCCTCTAGTATGATTTTAAAAAATAGTGAAATCATCATCAAGACACATACATGAATTCGAAGAGTTACATTTTACCTCACACGGGTCATGCTGCAACTTTTCCAATACCTCCTCCTTTACTTGTATCCGTTGTAGAAAACACTGTTTTTCCTCCTTCTCTTCATGTAGAAACATCTTTAATTCATCGTTCTCTGTTTAAAGCTTTTGGTTGTTGTGCTTCAGTTCTTCCAGGGCCTCTTATGTGGCTTGCAACTGAAGCTGCAATCGCTCCTTATCCTCTGTCTCTTTCTGTAGAGTTTCATACATCATTTCCACCCTTTTGGAAATGTTGAGCATGGTCTCGTACATCGCTTTTTCATCCTCTGTCGCTGCACGTTCCATTGTTCACGCTTGCTATTCACATCCACACAAAGATTGCTTTGATACCACTTGATCTGGGTCAGAGTGTGACAAAGGACCCTTCCAAGACCTTTTACTTCCATGATGTGTTAAATTGCATTTTCAAAAGAACATAAATAAATACATCTGCATGTTGTAAAGAAGAGGAACATGACATTCATCAACACATGAAAACATAAGCTGTTGATAACGGATTTCGTCCAAGAGGGACTACATCTCCAGGCCCCAATGTCAAGATGGTGTAGGCCACTACATTAAGTGTTGTCAATAGTGATGATGTACATAAGTGGTGGTGTCACTTTCATACAAGGAAAATGCCCTCACGCAGGAGTGGTGCCAAGAGATGTTCCACTACAGGAACTCTTAGTCAAAAAAAGGAATCCTATTAGTATGACATAAAACTCATGCATGATGATAATGAACATCCCGCCAACATGGCATAAAAGGGATCTCAATGAAAACATACATGGTGACACATGAGTATCCCATCAACATAACGACAAAGGGATCTCAAACAAACATGATGAATCATGACAACAAGTACATCACACAAATGATTCCGCATCACATCAAGCAGGAATCATGGAACAAGTAAGAAAACAAGATCCAACATCAAACATCAAACAGGGATCTGCGCAGCACAATGCATAGCAAAAAGAAGTACATGAACCCACTGCATATACCTCACATCCTGGGGCCATCTGAAGAAAAGGATGTCAAGCTGCTGAAGTTGTTCGTACCATCAATCTCACAACGTCGAATCACATGGAAATGACTGCTTGCATATGAATGCTAACACCTGCACTCCCCTTTGAAAAGTGGCCAAAAAATGAAATGAGCAAATGGAAAATATGAATACACCATCATATTTGTGGCGTCGAATAGTGCAAAATCAACTGTCAAATTTCTGAATTATGAGAAAGTGGAAATCTGGGGCTTAAGGAATCTTTTAGATTCCCTTGAGATTCCTTCAAGATTCCCTCCTCTAGGTCCTCTACAAAACTGCTGCTAATATCAGGGAACTAATTGCGTCATCGGGTTCGTGACGCCGAGAGGTGTAAGATCGACATAAAATTTGTCCAATTTGGATACTACAAAAATTTCACCCTGCTAAGAATTTCGCTCAATCATGGTTCCACATGCAATAAATTAATTAAAAAAATATCAGTTTCGGTTTCCGTGCCCGCCCTTGGTTCCTCCATGCTCCTCGGCGCACTGTGCAAATGAGGTTTATATAATATTTTCGGGTAGATATTCCCACGAAGAGGCCGTTTGGCGCATTGGTTATCTTCGGAATTAATTGAGGAGGGGTTGGGTGGTCAATACTTGCCCCTCTCGTTTTAATACTCTACAATTTTTGACAAACCGCATGCATATTTTTGGGGTCAAGTCCACATTGGGAAACCCGCCCCATACCGTCCATATCACATGTTTTATTGGCGTTGTTTGGTTCCGCATTAATGTTTAATGGCATGTTTGGTTTGTTGTATGCCACCTTATGGGGCCGCCCACGTGGGTTGGGCGGCTTCGATCCCTGCCAGTCTCACTTTAACATATCCTATTAATTAGTGTGGTTGTTTGGGTGTGTGTTGGGTCCACCAGAGGTGTCCCGCGCCCACCCCATATTAACATTATGTTTAACATAGGCATTGGTTGGAGGGCTTGGAAAGATGATGGCCGCCGAGCCACATTTAATTTGATTTTGTTAAGGTTGCGGTTGGGACGGCGGGGGTCAGGGCTCATCGGCGTTTTAACAATTAATTTTCTTGTTATGTATTTTTGGGGTGGCGGGGGTCATGGCTCATCGGTGTTTTAACAATTAATTTTCTTGTTATGTATTTTCTTGTCCAAATTGCTGTCTCCTTAAGCATGCCCAGTGACCCAAGTCAACCTGAACTTTGACTGCTCCTAACTTTCACATACAGACTCGGTTTGACGAACCGTTCACACCACTACGATCAAGATGACAAGGTCTGTGTTTTGGCCTTGGTTTGAAAGCATTCTGATCACTTTTATTTTCAAGCTTCCATAAGCCCTCTTTGTCCTGTGTGTGTCTCTGGAGCCACCTGGATTAGTAGGTCTTATTTTCAATTGATCAATAATTAAGGTTGCTTTTCTGTTATTAGGCTTTGCTTACGATTGTTGATGGATTGTAGGATTGGTGTTCATGTTTTCTTAAGTTGCATTTGAGTGCAAGATTCAAACTAATTGTTGTTTGAAAGAATCTATAAAGGGAGTGATGCACAAGTTAGACTATAATTTGATTTGCAAGTTGCTAGGGGCTCTCTCTGACATTTCTAGTGTTGCACCTCTAAGTCCACATACCTCAGATTAACATTAAATGTTGGTTCATCAATCCACCATATACTGCACGCAACAGGAGTTTCATCTTGATGAGTGATCACAGTGGATTGAGATACTTATTTGAGCAACCTAATTTGAATGCCAAGCAAGTTAGGTGGTTGGCTATGATCAGTGAGTTTGACTTCGAGATCAAATATATTAAGGGTAAAGAGGACATGGTTGCATATGTTATTAGCATAAGATTACATGTAAATCACATAGAAGTTATGAGTTCATATGGAACATATATACAAGATCATGTCTTGCAGTCAAAACAATAGGATGACAAGTACGAGCAACTTAAGCATAGGTTACAATAACAGGGTACATGTGAACAAGATGTGGACTATCATCTCACTATAGATGGTTTGGTCAATTTAGGGACATGAACTATGTGCCAGACAATAGTGAGCTCAAGAAGCTTATCGTGCAAAAATTTCATGTTAAGTCCTATTCTGGTTACCCGGGATATCATAAAACTTTGAAAACAATCAATAAGTTCTACTATTGGCCGAATCTAAACAAAGAGGTGCAGATTTTGTTGTGGGATGTTTGGATTGCCAACAGGTAAAATCAGAGGTAAGCATCCATGTGGGTTATTACAGTCGATTATGATTCTAGGGTAGAAATGGGAGGTCATTTCCATGGACTTCATTACAGGTTTGATGAGGATATCTAGGCAACATGATTCTATTATGGTTGTGGTGGATAGATCGACTAAGGTGGTTCACTTCATTCCAGTGAAGTCTACTAATTCAACTAGTGACGCAGCACTAGTATTCATGATAGATATAATGAGGTTGTGTGGTCTTTTGAAGAAGATTGTATCCGACAAAGATGCCAAGTTCACTTCCAGGTTCTAGAAAGAGTTATTTGCAGGTTTGGGTACAAAGTTGGCCTTCAGTACAACTTATCATCTGTAGATAAATGGAAAAACAGAGAGGTTCAACATGCTTTTAGAGGAAGTGTTGAGAATACATGCGACACATCAGCAACGAAAGTAGGAAGACTATCTACCACTTGTTGAGTTTGCTTAAAACAATGGGTATCAAGAGTCACTAAGGATGAGTCTGTTTGAGGCACTTTATGGTCGGAGTTGCAATACTACCACTCGTTGGAGTGATCCAATGAATAGGTTATTGATTGTACTGGACATGTTGGCAGAGATGGAACAAGTAATGTAGATAGCAAGAAGAATCTAAAGGTAGCATAGGATAGGAAGAAGAGTTATTCAGATCAACACAAGGTATCTAAGGAATTTCAGGTTAGGGAACAGGTGCACTTGCACATCAAGCCAAAGAAGACCTCCTTGAGGATTGGATCACATGCCAAGTTGGCACCTCAATATTGTGGGCCTTTCAAGATTCTTGAGAGGATTGGACGAGTAGCCTAACGACTTGCACTACCTCAGAGAGTGAAAGTCCATGATGTTTCCATCTGTCATTGATTAAGAAGTATGTGAAAGATGTTGATTATGTGATTGATTAGTTTGTATTGCAAGTGGAGCTAGAAGGAGAATTCCAGCTGGAACCTTAGTGCATTTTGTAGTGAAAGATGATCATGCTCCAGAATCGAGCAATCAAGCAAGTTAAAGCGTAGTGGAAGCACTTTGGGCCCAATGAAGCTACATGGGAGATGGTTGATCAGATGCGACATATGTATCCTTCTCTATTTGTTGGTTAAGTGGATGTACTCTCGTATATGCTTTGATCGTGTGTTTTGTTTATATATATATATATATATATAAGTGGTATAATGTTCATGATATGTTTGTTATGTCTTCAGTAGTATGATATGATGTAAATGTTGCATCGAGCTGTGTTATAAAGCTCTGTGGGAAGCATGTGTTTTGCTGGTTTACAAGTGTCATTGAAAACCAAGGACAGTGTTCCCAAAAGGGGGAGGGTTCTATAACAACCCAAGTTAAAAATCCATGTAATAAACTTAATAAAGGAAAAAATAAGACCAAGGTCATGGGACACGTATTCCAAGCTAAATGTTGGGCAAAATATAGTGATGGGTGTCACTTGTGATTAATAAATGGCTATGGAATTTGGAAAAGGCGAAGTGGCATTAATTGGTATTTTATTTATGAAATAACGGAAAATAGGAGAAAAGAAAGGTAAAGGTCACAAAATTGCATGTGAGAAAAATTGAGGAAAAATAGAGGAACATAGAGGCCTCAATGATAAAAAGACTTATGAGGATCAATTCATAGCTTTTTTTAGTTCGATTTGGAACTCTCTATTTATTCTCTCTCTCTTTCTCTCACTTAGAGAAATCTTGGAGCATGCTTAGAGCATTCTAGTTTCATTAGATTTGGAGAAAGAAGGCAAAGGAAAGTAGGAAAAGTGTAAGGGAATAAAGGGATTAGCAGCTACAATGGGATTGTTTTGCAGGTACCAAGTTGCATGTATGATATAATTGCTAGTTTTGGCATGCATGGCATTTTCATGTGATTATTTGGTTATGATATGTCATTGGCATGGAGGATTTCCTGGATTGACAATGGTTTTGCTTAGCCTTGTTGTTTCCTATATAATTATGGTGTTGTGGGTTTTCCCATTTGTTTTTTGATTGGTTTCCATGTTCCTTATGCCTATGGGTTGAGTTACTAGTCTTGGAGCCTTGGTTGGATAAATCCTCTGGAGCCCTACGACATCTCTAGGTTGAGTTACTAGTCTTGGAGCCAGGTTGGAACAAACTGTTGGAGAGGTAAATCCCCTCTACGGATAGAGGCGATCCCCACTAGCCCAAAGGGGGTCTAGCAACAATCAAACAATGCCACACTGCAGGTTCCTAATTTTAATTAACAAGTGGGTAAGAGAAACCTACTTGGATTCCAATGCTATGTTTGTTGAAGAGATGATCCTCTCGCTCCTTTGCTCCAGCCGATCACGATTCTCCGCTATCCTCGCGGACGAACACCTGCACAAGCAAAGAGAGAGCAAACACGGGCGTAAAATCTACTAAAACAACTATGTATCAGTCAGGAAGGATACAATTTACATTAATCATTCATAGGACAAATGGAAATGGAACCATAAGAGTAGTCATCTATCTTTATTAATCAGAAAATAGAGTAAGGTAAAACCGAAGTCCTGACGCTGAGTCCTTCTCTAGAGGGTCCAGCCAGCATATCTTCCAAGCATTCACCTTTGAAGCAAATCTCCCAAGTCAAAGAGGTCCCTCTCTCACATACAAGGCAACAAGCTCATGACCTTCCTCAAGCTCAATGCAATCCTCACGCAACACACCAAATGCCTACAAAAGAGCAGCACTAATGTACTAAGAATTCCTCAATCAAAGTCTATGTGTTCCAAAACTAAAAACTAGCTGCTCATTGGCAATGGAGGAGGCTTATAAAGAGAAGGAGTCTCCATGAATAGGTAAAGGATGAGCTTTCCCCCAAGATAAGTGGATGGTCAGTCGAACAGACGTACCAGAGAAAGGATGGCGACCTCAATAATGCTAACAACCAAGTCTGGAGGGGTCTGGAAGGTTGGTTGTTAGAACAAATTCGCCCAAACAGGATCAGCGCGGGTGAGACACTGAGCTGGCGCGCTGACATCGCAGATCAACTATAGAGGAGGTCTAGTCAGCGCTCAACAGGGCAAACGGAGGGTGCGCTGTCCGTAAAATGGGACCAGCGCGGAAAACACGTGTGCTTCCGCGCTGGTAGCGCATCAGTAACACTAACCTCCACCTGTCAGCGCAGTTATTTAATTAACATACGCGATGATTCATTTAACTTAGGCAAAGAGGGTTTTTTAGCCATTTTGAGGAGCATGAGCATAGGTGAATATGGTTTCACAACACAGTAGGGAGACTGGCATGATGGCGGTGACATTTTACTATGTAACATGTCCCATGGAGTTTCTTCTAATATGAAATAATATCCATGATGCTCTCATTAGTAGGAAAACATCATTGAAAGGACCACGAGATGAAATAGAGATAAACCAAGAAGATTGAGAATACTCATCCAAGACCATGTTCATTCAATATTTTTATTTGAAAGGGGTCACAAAGGCCAAGTGAATAAATTTTTAAGCTGACTCAATTGGACTAAGTGGCATTTGTTCAATGTAGTTTGCAAATTATGATTGAGTAGGCACTATCTAGGGATCATATGATCCATGGAATTCATAAGTTCTTGATGAATCATATTTAGTGGAGCAACCAAGGGAGAAGTGTTGGGCAAAGGGAGAGAAACAGTTCCCATTAGTGATGAATATTGAAGTATCCCACACCACATTTTCATAAGAAACTAGTGTTTTACCTATGAATTTTACACTATTAGTGGTACATGAATCATAAGCATAAAAGGAAATCTCATCTACAATAAATATCTTTCCTTGGTGAGGAAATCATATCACATGAAAGTGTGAATAAACCAATGCTGACATGGCATAAGTCCAACTATGACCTAGTAAAAGGTTATAGTCAAGTTTCACATCGACAAATTATACTTTGTATAGTAACCATTTTTCCTTCTAAATCCATAGGTAATGCATTTAAAATCCCATAGGCTTTGAATCCTCTTATGTCAAAAGCTTTCAATGTAGTAGGTGATTGATTAATAGAGGGAGAACTAAAAGCTTTCCAAAAACACATAAACATAATGCACGTAGAGACTCCTCTGTCTATACCAATAAAAAAAAAATAATGCCTCGTAGAAAAACTTGAACTTGGAAAGAAAGTTGATGTGGGAGCCTAGGTACATGATTTTCTAAATAAAAAAATGATAAGACTCACATTTGATAGATAAATCCCCCCAACCAATAAAAGTGATTTCTGTTATAGAAGGAAAATTTGAAGGACTTCAAGAGCTGACATTGTAGAAGGGGCCTGATCCAAATCTTCAACAATACTATAATTCTAAGCAGCCGTAGCATACTGACTAATGATACCTTTTGGAGGAGGTCAAATCACAGTTTCGGAAGATTATAAATCGATCTGTAGAGGATTAGAAGGAGGTGGAATTGATGTGGAAGGTTGATTTGTAATAATTCCATTTGGAGGATTTGGAGAACCATAGTATTTGGATCTTGTAGTCACCAAAAATATCTCTTCACACATCATTATTATATCAATAGAGTTTTGAGGAGAGGAGGACTAATTTTGTGCAACCATTTTTGTCTCCTGAGCAGGGAAAGGGTCTGTTAAAACAACAGGTGTGGAA
>APFE030530200.1:0-12436 GCA_000404065.3 Pinus taeda
ATATAAGGAAAGGAAAAGAAAATATTTCATTTATTGAAGGAGGTGATTTGTTAAACTTGAAAAATTCTCTCATTTATTGAAGGAGGGGATTGATTAAACTTGAAAAACTCTCTCATTTATTGAAGAAGGTGATTAGTTAAGTTTGAAATATCTCTCCTTCAATGAAGATGATGGTGGATTGAGTTAAGGAGGAAAGTCCTATGAAGCAAACAACCTTTATTGTAAGAAGAGAGTTGCTAAGTGCTCTATTACTTTGATTGCATTTACTAATTTATTCACTCCTTAAAATCAATTATAGGAGAATGCTATGAGGAATTTTGTTTGGCTCTTTTGTGTATGTGAGAGATGATATGCATTGTGAGTTAAGTGAAGAACACTTCATATTCAGTGGTTGTAGTGGATCAGTGCAAAACCTTAGAATGCTTTCAGAGATCAAATAGTCAATGAGCTCAATCCTAGTTCCCATTAGGATAGATGTATTTAATTTGATGATTAGGTGGAAATATTTGGATAGTTTCTTTTCACATCAAACATAAATTTAGGCTCAGATACATAATTTGTTCCATTTGTGTGTTCTTTCCTTATATGAAATATCTTTGTTTCAAGGATAGATTATGATTTATTTTGTTTACTCAATTTTACCACAATGAATGAGAATATAATTAAATCATATATGCCATAATGGCATAGTGAGTGAGCTCATTAGATGAGATATTGAACATTCTCATTACCAATATAAGCGACTTTTGCTAAAAATCATAGTTAGTGTTTTGCATAAGATCTTGTATGCATATGAATTTTGTGACATTTCCTAAAAACACAACAATTTAATATTTCAAATATATGTTTTGTGTATCCTATTTATTTTAATGATAGCTACAATAATTAAAAATTGAATCTCGATATAGCTCTTGTTACTATGAATTTTTTTCTCAATGTTTGAGACTTATGATTTGATGTCCTATAATATGTCATAAGTACATTTGGAAAGAACACATCATAGAAGTCTAGTTAAGAGTTATTTAATTTAAGTAGTTCTATTTTCTATGAAGCTTGAATAATGTTTAATCTTTTAATATTTTAAATTTTTTTGGAGTGCGACGGTACAAGAAAGGATTGCATTGCTCTTTCCCTGTATCACCCTATCTTGCATTTTGAAACCTCTTTTTTATCTCAATATGTAATTTATATATTTATTTTGTGCAATTTCAATTTATGGGTATATATTTGCTTGATTAAAATGTTTTGATCGTAAGAAAAATAACAAATTGTTGTAAAATGAAGCATTGTTATTATGTGTGTGTGTGTGTGCAGAAACTTTTAATCAGCTTAATTTGTGTGGAACAAGGAAGAAAGGGAAAGGCATTCATTTCTCGTTGCTACTTCCACACAATGAAAACATTAACTACCCCTCTACACTCCACACTTTTCACACATCGTCCCTCCTTCCTCCGCATATCTGTTGAGCCTTTCCCCCTTGTTTAATCCATATATCTATGCACCAAACATCTCTTGGGTGATGAGTTTTTAAGAAGAGTAGTTATTTACTTATTCTAGAGTCATGTTTTAATATGATTTCTTTTCATGAACATAATTTAATTACAAAAGGTGTATGTGAAAAGATAGTGAACTCAACGCAAACAGAATGTTCACTACCCATCCGCACTCGTACAAGGTAAATGTTTACTACTCCTCCAAAATCTACATAATGAAATTGTGCAACTCACTTGAAAGTATTCGTTTTTTATTTTGAGTGAATTGTAATGTTTATTTCTCTTACATTTGTGATTTCACATTAGTGCATTAAATATCATTATTATGCAATATTAATTAAAAAAAAGTTAATGCGTGGTGTGAACAAGATTTCTTCCTCTTCACTCTGCATAATACTAATCTAATATGTGGAGCCGACATATGTAGAAAAAAGGATAATTCTATGATTTACAAAGGAAGTAGAAAGGTTGTGGAGGAAGTGTGACAGAAAGAGTGTGCAAAGAAATTGAGTGTGGGATAATTATTTCACTGCCCCTCCACACTCTGCACTTTTCACTCACCCATTCTCATTCTTTTACACATTTCTCATAATGAAAGCTTATTTTGCACCTGTACATAGGGATAGTAACAAAATGAAATCCAAAGAAAAACACTAGTCTGCTTTTAACTATTAACTACATTTAGTAAACCAAAAATTAATAAATATAAATTACATTAATTTATGTTTATGATGGAATCACATTTATTTAATAATATATTTTAACAACTACTACAAAAAATTATATTGTCATGAAGGAAAATTCAGTGTCATTTATGAATGCATGCATGAAAGCCAAAGTTACATGGATTAATGTTTTGTTTTTCAAAGGAAGCTTCCTTCGCACAGTGAAAGTTTTGCATAAGAAAACTCCACTTAAAAAATGATAAACCTAATAATCATAAATATTACTTAATTTAATTTAACTTTATGAATGAATGAATTTCATTGAATAGAGTTTCCTTGTGTGGAGCTTTCATCTTTCTATGAAAGCTTTTATTGTGCACAGTAAGCTTCCTCCAAATAGTGAAAGCTTTTCACAAGGAAAGTTTTGGTTAAAAAACTATAAACCCAAAAATCATAAATATAAATTAAACTAATTTAATATAATGTAACATAAACTATTTATCAATTTCTAAATGAAATTAATATCATTATGAAAGCAATTTCAATGTCATTTATGAACACATGCAAGTAAGCAAGATGCAGTGATCAATGTTTCATTATATGGAGATTCCTCTGCATAATGAAAGCATTCATTATAAGCTCTACACAACGAAAGCTTTGCACAAGGAAAGATTTGAGTAAAAAAATGTAAATTGAAGACACAATGTTAGATTGCCACATGTGCAAAATGCAGAGGTGATAAAAAGAGACATGTGCGAAAATAAGTGAAGGTGAAGAAGCGTTACATAGAATAAAATTTTCAACTCCATTTCTGAACTTTGCATAAATAAAATTTTCATTTCCCTTATGCATTGAACACATTTAAATCATTTACTATCCCTTGGCACAAAAGGCTTGCATTTCACTTTCCAAAAAGCTTTGGAAGAAGTTGTAATCCCCAAGCTTGATCCTGTCCACTATAACCATCTCTCTTTAGAACAAATGCCCATCCCAATAGAGGGATCGGAACAAAGATCAATGTTTCATTGTGTTGGGATTTCTTGTGTGAAGCATTCAGCTTACAATGAAAGCTTTCATTTTCCAGAGTAGGATTGCTCCATACAGTGAAAGCTCCATATAAGGAAAGCTTTGCTTAAAAAACTAAATATTAAAAACCATAAATATAAATTAAATTAATTTAATGTATTGTAATAGAAACTTTTTATCAATTGATAAAAACAATTAAATATTATTAATGAACAAAATTCAGCGTCATTTATTAATGCATGCAGAAAATCAATATTTGGTAGGGATCAATGTTTTATTATGTCGATCCTCTTTGTGCGGAGCTTTCACTGCCCAGAGGAATCTTACAATAGATTAAAAAATCCACACCTCTACATTTTTTACAATGTATCGAGAAATATTGTTATTATGTTATAATTCTAACACACATTGTTGTGCCACCACATGTGTGAATTGTAGAGGTTCTGACAAGAGATATGTGTAGAGATAAGTGAAGGCAGAGAAGCACTACATACAATAAAAAAAATTATTCTACTTCTACACTCTGCACAAAGAAAACATTCACTACCTTTCTCCACCACACATAATTAAAATGTTTACTCTCGCTTGACACTCCATAATTCCCGCACTTATGTAAACGTGTAAATAACAAGAAGATATCGAATAATGAGAAAATGTAAGCCCCACAAAAAGAAACATGGCCTTAATCGATTAATTGGAAATAGACTTTTTCAGCACCTGTAAAGAGGTATAATCGGATAATGAAATCATAAGATAGTTATTAGTCTCTTTTTAACTATCCAATTTATTTAATAATAAATTTTATCGATTACTAAAAACAATTAATATTATTAGGAAAGAAAATTATGTGTCATCTATGAATGCATGCACGGAAGCCAAAGCTCGAGTAATCAATGTTTCATTGTGAAAAGCTTCCTTGTGTAGAGCCTTCATTATGCAAAGCTTCCTTGTGCAGAGCTTTAATTATGCAGAGCTTATGATGAAAGCTTTCATTATGCATAGGTAGCTTCCTTTGGATAGTGAAAGCAAAATCAGTTCCATTTACGAATACATGCAAGGAAGGTAGAGTTGCAGGAATCAATGTTTCACTGTGCATAGTTTCCTTGTGGAGAAATTTTAGCTTACAATGATATCTTTCATTATGCACAATAAGTTTCCTCCAGATGGTGAAAACCATACACAAGGAAATCTCTTCTCCAAAACCTATAAAACTAAAAATTCCAAACATAAATTAAATTAATTTAAGGTAGTGTAACAAATTCTTTTTTATCAATTGCCAAAAATAATTAATATTTTTATGAAAGAAAATTCAATATCTTTTATGAATTCATGCAAGGAAGCCAGATTTGCAGGGACCAATGTTTCATTTTGTGGAACTTTCAGTGTGCATAATGTGAACACATAAATAATGACAAAATCTCAAATAACGAGAAAATGTGGGCCCCACAAAAAGAAACATGTCCTTAATCAATTAATTAGTGGTAGACTTCTTCAACACTTGTATAGAGGTATAATAATGCAACAAAATCCTAACATAGATATTAGTCTCGTTTTAACTATTACTTGTGTTGTGTAAACCTAAAAATCATAAATATAAATTAAATTAATTTAACCTTTTGACGAAATCACATTTATTTAATAGTAAATTTTATCAATTGTTGAAAATAATTAATACTATTATGAAAGCAAATTATGTGTCATTTATGAATGCATGCACTGAAGCTAGAGTTGCAGGGATCAATGTTTCATTGTGTGGAGCTTCCTTGTGCAAATTTTTCCTTATCTAAAGGAAGCTTACAATGTATCACTACTCAGAATAAAATATTTGAGTGCCCTTTTGCACTTTGCACAAAGAAAACATAAGCAAGGCCTGAATTTATTAATTAGTAGTAGAGGCCTTCATCACCTATAAAGAGGTATAATCACACAATGAAATCCTAAGTCATATATTAGGTTCCTTCTAACTATTAACTATGTTAACTAAACCTAAAAGTCATTAAATTAGTTTAACTTTATGATGAAACAAAATTTATTTAATAATAAATTTTATGAATTTTTGAAAACAATTAATATTATTATGAAAGAAAATTTAGTGTCATTTATAAATGCATGAAACAAAGCTAGAGTTTCATGGATTAATGTTTCATTGTGCAAAGCTAATTTGTGTCAAGATTTTACTATTTGGAGGAAGCATACAATGTATGAAAAAATCTGCACTACATCTAATAAAAAATTTGACTACACTTTTGTTTCATTGTTCGGAGGAAGCATACAATGTATCAAAAAATTCGTACTATATCCAATAAAAGTTTTGAGTATACTTTTGTACTCCGCACAATGAAAACATTCACTTCCCTTCGACATTCTGCATAATGCAAATACATAAATAACAACAAAATCTTGAATAATGGGAAAATATGGGCCTTGTATAAAGAAACATGGAATTAATCGATTAATTAGTGGTAGATTTATTCAACATGTGTACAAAGGTATAATCACACAATGAAGCCCCAAGAGAGATATTAGCCTCCTTTTAACTATTAATTGTGTTCAATAAACCTAAAAATCATAAATTTAATTTAATTAAATATAATTTTATGATGAAATCACATTTATGTAATAATAAATTTTACAATTGTTGAAAACAATTAATATTATTATGAAAGAAAATTCAATCTCATTTATGAATGCATGTAAGGAAGCCAGAGTTGACAGAATCAATGTTTCATTATGTGAAATTTCCTTATGTGGAACTTTCATTTTGTGAAGCTTACGATGAAAGATTTCATTGTGGATAGGAAGCTTCCTCTATACAATGAAAGTTATGGAAAAGGAAAGTTTCACTTAAAAAAACTATAAGCTTATAACCATAAAAATAAATTAATTTAATTTAACTTTATGAGAAAATTAAATTTATTTAAGAAAATTTTTTATCAATTGATAAAAAGAAATATTATTATTAGTATGAAAGAAAATTAAGTGTCATTTATGAATCAATGCAAGGAAACTAGAGTTGGAGGGATCAATGTTTCGTTATGTAGAGTTTCCTTGTGCAGAGATTTCAGCATACAATGAAGCTTTCATTATGCAGAATAAGCTTTCTCCGGAGAGTGAAATCTCTCCACAAGGAAAGCTCTACTTAAAAAGCTATAAACCTACAAATCATAAATATAAATTGAATATTATTATGAAAGAAAATTCAGTGTCATTTATGAATGCATTCAAGGAAGCCAGATTTGTAGGGGTCGATGTTTCATTGTGCATGGCTTCTCTGTGGGGATATTTCCTTGTGAAAAGCTTTCCTTGTTTGGAGCTTTCACTATCTAGAGGAAGCTTACAATGTATCAAAAAAGACATACTTCATGCAATAAAAGTTTCAACTCCACTTATGCACTCCACAAAAGGAAAACATTCACTGCGCTTCTGCACTATACATAATTAAAAAATTTACTATCCTTCGGCACTCCGCACTTCCCGCAATTATGTAAATGCACAAATAATGACAAAATATCGAATAAGAAGTGAACGTGGGCCCCATAAAAGGAAACATTGCCTTAATTGATTAATTTGAATTAGAGGTAGGAACTATGATGTGTTGCAGGTATTACTCTCGTTAATCTCATTTAGATTTGGATTTGACATCATTTTTAAAGGTAGGGACTACGTTGTGTTGCAACTATTACCCTTGTTAATCTCATTTAGATTTTGGATTTGACATCATTTTTAAATAGCTTAATTTTTGGAGGACATATTCAATGAAAATAAATTGATATTCGATACAAAGGATGAAAAAGAAGTAAAGCAATACCAATGATGTACTGCATGGTGCTTCATATTTTTCCATAGGAAAAATATGAGACCATATAAAAAAATGAGATTGATTAGCCATCTCCATGTTAATACTAGCTCTAATGGGAAAGAGAATTCTTGAGAGCTAGAACAACATACTGGAAATTCAACACACATTGCTTCATGAGAATTTGTCTGTGTTTCACATGGAAGCCGAAGAAAACGAACCAATGATGATCAATGGTCTGATGGGGTAGAAAAAATCAAGAATATGATGCAGATAGAGAGAAATGTAGTGGAAATGGATGCTAATTCTTGAAGGTGTATCTATTGTTTAACGAATAAGATTCCATTTTGTAAATAGGGCTAGGAAGTGTGGTTCATTGGTTGACATTTTTACATGCATGTCATGCTCCCTTGTGATCAATTGCTATTAGAGTAGTCAACTATAGATGGATCGTGAATTATGAACTTAGCTATGAATTATGAAGATCGATGAAATTGTTGGTACTGTCCCACTTGGTTTCCAACAATTTCCACCAAGTATTGTTGGTTTGTAAGAATGTCCCAGTTGGTTTGCAACAATTTCCACCAAGTATTGTTGGTTTGTAAGAACGTCTTGACAGGACTGTGTCAATTTGTGTACATACTTGCGCATCTCGAAGAGAATCATAGTCCCACTAGACTACTGTGGGATTAGGATCTGTGTAGGGGTGGTGGAAAAGATAATAGAGTCATCATGGGAAGCAAATAGATGTATGAGAAATTTTTCAATTATGGTTGATGAGAGAGGAGTGTTTAGTTGTACACTTGTTTCTATTGTGAAAAGTAGTTCTTATACTCATAGTATAGTGCTTTCTTTGGTAGACGACAAGAGAAACTATTGTTGCTTCATAGTTCCTTTATAACTCCATGAAAAATATTTATTGTCAAATGTTGGAGGTTGAACGATACTGAGCGGGTGGGTGAATCAATATTGTATCATGGATTACCAATTTGAATTTTTTTCTATTTTCTTTCAAAATTAACCATACACCAATTAGCATCACATCACATGTAGCATATCTAAGCACACATCATAAACAGATAAATATGTGAAACAATACATATTAATAGATAAACCATTAACATCAACACATAAACATATGAACATAGGATATAATGTGGAAACTCTTTCGTGAGAAAAACCACCATCTATTTATTCTCATTAATTGAAATATTCTTTTACATATGAATTGGCCAACACTAGTGTTCAAGCCACTAATTGCTAATCATGCGAGAAACTCTCACTCTAGGCCATTACCTAATATAAGCCACCACTTATTGAACATTACAAACCACCACCGATTGGGAGCCAATCCTCCCATGACTATACATGCCACCACCTATTGGATGCCCCAACACACAAGACTTTCTAGTCACCACTGGATGGTAGCCACCACTCCCATGTTCTTATACCATTACCTAAAGGATGCCACTACACCATGAATCAACAAGCCACCACTTATTAGTGGACCACCACTCGCCCACTGAAGGCCCCAACCTTCAAGATCTTGTGGACCATGTTTCACATTTTTCACAAGAAATCCACATACAACAATCTCAAAAAATAATGGGCCTCATTTCATCCAATTTTGAGACTAGACCCACTATAACTGTAAGATTATCAACAACTAAATATAAACTCTACAATACAAATACCCTCTCACAATCAGACTACCCTCACTCATACATGAGCATATGACTAACACTCTATACCTAGCAACAACTCAATGACATACATATAACAACTTAGCCTTCTTTCCTCAAACATCTCAGTCATACCATGGATAGTGTGTTTGCATACAATTCAGTATGACATGTGTTTGCATACAATTCTCTCAATCATACAATGGATAGTGTGTTTACATACAATTCTCTCTAACAGGAGCATACACATTGATACATAGACCTTCACTAACAACACACATCAAGTACAAATATTGGTTTCCATATACAACATTAAAACTCAACCAATAGCAAAATACAAATTAAAATAAGCACTTATCAGTAGCTCTCTACAACATAGAGCTAATCCCTCCAAACAAAAACTGTTAGACATGTGATCAATGCAAAACCCACACTATCATGTGTACCGACGCACTTTAAAGGTCAGCCACAGCTTCTCACAACAATCTCTAACACACCAATGTGCACTTCTAAGTCTCTGTCATTGCACATACAAGAAAATATGCTTTGTCTCCATCATAGATCTACACTCTCTCACACCCATGCACAAGCTCTATTTTATCTGACCATGTCTATATAGCATGTCAAAGCACTATCCCCAGAAATCTAATCTCTACATACTTTGTTCTAGAACTCACACTCGAACAAACCACTGATTTATGCATTCCATAGCCATCTCAATAAGCTACGGGGGCTACATTCCATCTCTCTTCCTTGTCCATTTACTTTTTTACCAAATCACTCTTCTACCAGCGTTCAGATCGCAACTATATGTATATATATATTCTATGCTCATTAAGGTGCTACAGGTCACACACTTTGTGTGCGTAACTCTGTCATCAGGTCGATCTCACATTGCATCACATGTCATGCACACACACTCTTCATGAAATCCAACCTCAACAATTATCCATACGCACTATCAATCGCTCCACTACACACAAATATATCTGGTCACCAAAACACTCAAAGTGTAACCTTAAATTGGATCCAGTAATTGGACATTTAAGCAACACTCAACACGGTACCGAAACGTACTCGTCCATGTCAAAGACTACTCTTTCATTCACACAATGCGTTGGTCGAATGCAAAATGGATGTGACCTGATCAAACCGCAACACATCTCATTCATCATTCACAATGAACAGGGACTAGATGAATACTTAATTGAGATCAAATCAATGTACATTAAGGTGATCAACTCCTACGACTACATCCACTTATTCCTGGCATTTTGGACCAAATCGACCACATCAAATCATTGTTGACTTATTAATGCATTCACACTCCAACATAGACGTTGAGAACATTCTTTGTGAAAACCATGGGAAATTCCATAGTTCAAGCTCATGTATTTCCTTTTCAATCCTATAGCACAATGCAGCTGGCACAGAATGGTCACCACGCAGCAAACTGCAGTCACTAATAGGGAGCAGACCATGGCACTAGGAGAGTCTTGCTTTGTGGAGCTTAGGAGAGTGATACTTTGTATGCATATGAAAAATCAAATATTCTCTTCCCAGAACTTCGGGAACTTCATCACCGCATCCTTAAGGAATTCTGGGACTTGTACAAGCTTTAGCAACCTAAGGAACACGTTTGATTATCATGCAAGTATTTCATCAATGGTTAACATCAATGTGAAACTTACACGCTCCACGGCTGAGAACAATGCAAACACCATGCTGCCAACGTCGATTGCTTCTCATGAGATCGTATAAATTATTGATATTTATATGTTGCTATTGAGACTTATATGTATATGCCATACATGACAATTTATGCATGCTTGGTTGTCAACGACAATTAATCACTATTGTAATATTGTATTTAAATTCATATATTTTTTTTTTTAAATATGGAAGTGGTTACATCAAAGTATATATAACACACAGAATTTAGACGGCAATAGCAAAGAATAATTTACAGAGATAGACGAATGGAGAAACAACAAGATTACTCAGTCAGAAACAATAGAATAGATAAAACAATCACTGGAGAACAGAAATCACTTTGCATTACTTAACAGGCTTGGGCCTTCGCTTGCTATCCCTCGCCAGAAAAATTACAAATTTATAGAGGCAGAAGAAGGATCTAAAATCTTGTATGTGATTGAGATGAAGATCTAGAAACTAATGGCAGTGTGGAGATCTAGAAAGATCTAAAAACTATTAATGGTGTAAAAAGATCTAGAATCCTACATGAATTTAACTTCACACTTAACGAAAGTCATATAAATAGCCAATACAAATTACCTCAATTTTTTTTTTTTGACTAGTTGCTATATATGTTCATCAAAATTATTTGATTGTTTATGCACTTTTTATGCACTCAACATTGACCAGCAAACATAGAAAATGCTCCTTTATTCTGAAATCTTAGCGACCAAACTTTCTAGACGAAGATCTATTATAAATCCGTCAATGTTATATGGGAAGTAGTGTTGATGTTGAAGTGGATTAAATTTGGAAAGCACTTCCAGGGTACTGATCGATATATTGTCATTGCGGCTTACTATGATATCCACGCCACCAATCTATGTCAGATGATACTGGTCAGATCTACTTTGATGTCCAACAAATCAATCTCAGATAAATAATGGTGTTGATTTTTTAGAGTATCTAACTGTACAAATGGAGTTGTTTCCATTTTCGGTTATCTCTCTGTGATGTTAGAGATAATTACTCCCGGTTACATTTAGTTAGCATACAGTTTCAGGTAGTTTATATACAATTTAAGTTTAGATGGTGTCAGTCATGCTAGAATTTTAATTTAGAAAGTGTTAGTTACTCAGGTGTGAGCTAAATTTAATATATCTAATTTTTCACAGTTTTGAGTCGATATTTTCCACAGTTTTGAGTCTGTTTAATGATGTAGCTTCAAGAAATTAAATCTATGAAATTTAATGAAATTTCCTGAGTAACATGTCATTAAATTTCCTGAGTGACATGTCATATTTGAGTGTGTAATTGTGGGGTTTCCTTCTCTATCCATCCGAAAAAAATTTAAGAGTTTACGAATAATTCGTGAGTTGAGGAATGAAGACTCTGTTCGTTATTGAAGGAAGAACATCTTTCAGAACTTAGGAATAATTCCTGAGTTGAGGAATGAAGACTCCTTTCGTTATTGAATTAAGAACATAAACGAAATAAGAACATCTTTCAGAGCTGAGGAATAATTTCTGAGTTGAGGAATGAAGACCTTGTTGGTTATTGAAGGAAGAACATCCTGTGGAGGTTTGCCGTTAAACCAAAACTCACATCTTGTGGAGGTTTGCCGTTACACCAAAACTCGTAGGGAAGACTCTGTTCATTATTGAAGGAAGAACATCTTTCAGAACTTAGGAATAATTCTTGAGTTGAGGAATGAAGACTTTGTTCATTATTGAATGAAAAACATCTTTCCGCTCTTAGGAATAATTCCTGAGTTGAGGAATGAAGACTCTATTCGTTATTGAAGGAAAAACATCCTGTGGCGGTTTTCCATTACACCAAAACCTCGTTACTGAAGGAAAAACATGCTGTGGAGGTTTGCCGTTACACCAAAACCCGCAGGGAAGACTCTGTTCATTATTGAAGGAAGAACATCTTTCAGAACTTAGGAATAATTCTTGAGTTGAGGAATGAAGACTCTATTCGTTATTGAATGAAAAACATCTAAACATCTTTCAGAGCTTAGGAATAATTCCTGAGTTAAGGAATGAAGACTCTATTCATTATTGAAGGAAGAACATC
>APFE030530205.1:32101-42438 GCA_000404065.3 Pinus taeda
AAGAGTACCACACAGACTCTTAGGAACAAGCAAAAAAGAGGCTGGCCAACTTTTCCTTTCAGATGCGGGGTTTTCACCCTGCATGATTTAAAACATGCAGAAAAGGAAGCCATGAAAATTCAAGCCCTATATCTTCCTATACTCCCAAACAGAGCATATGACCCCAGGAAATATGCATACGCCACTCTTGAGCATGCCAAATTATCAACATTTGAGCATAAAGAGGATATTTTTGATGATATATTTGCTCAGCAGAATCAATTGGTCATGCCAAAGAACTTGCGAAAACAAGGTATAATGACAAAGGGTTATCTGAATTCAATAAGCTCAGGCAACAGAGGTTGCAAACTCTACCCCTGGACTTAATAATGCCAACCCAAGCGGCATCTTCAAGCGAGCCTGGCAAGCAACAACAGAAAGAACCCCCTGCTACAAAAACCAAAGCCAATGAGCAGGAGGAACAACAGAAGAAAAACCAAGAGGAAAAACTGAGGAAAGAGCAGGCAGAGCGTTTAGCGAAAGAAAAAGAAGAACTCTTGAAACGAGAACAAGCAGAACGATTAAGAAAGGAAGAGGAAGATAGATTGAGGAAAGAAGAGGAAGACAGATTGAGAAAGGAGCAGGCAGAGATCCAGCACAAGGAACATGAACGGCAAGAGAAAGAGAAACAAGAACAACTGCTAAAGGAGTTCCAGTCCAAGCAAAACACCACCGATACTAATAAGGGTGTTGTTACAGACGCCGAGCTGCAAAAAGAATGGCAGAATTTTAGTACCATTATCAGTGGAACTAAGGATTCACAGAATACCGAGACTCCTAAGAGCAGTGGCATACAGAAAGAAGGCTCATCCCAAGCTTTGAGCACAACCACCGGCCCACCCAAAGTTATGAACGTAGAAATAATTCCAAAAGGTCCTAGCGACCAAATCGCTCTCCTGGTAGAAGACATTCCTCCACTAAACGTCTTCTACAACCCTAAACATAAAGCCGTAGTAAAGTGATCAAGAAAGAGGTAGAGGATTGATCAACCTTCCCTCTTCCCTGAACAATCACTTATGGGCAACGTAGTCTGGAGGGAGAAACTCGATCCCTCTGATGACCTGACCAAGTTGTCACAATACGCAGGAGCTTATTCAGCTGCCACTATTGACAAGGCATCAGAGGTAGCAGTTCTCTTAAAGACAAAGGATCAGGAGATTTTAACTCTTCAAACGGAATTAGCAGATGTCAGACAAAGGGTAATACAAGCTGAGTAGCGATTAGCAGGACACCAACAAGAAACAGTGCGCGTAAGCGAGCAGCTATTGGAACAGCAGAAAATCAATAGCCAATTGATGCAGCAATGGCAGGAGGAGAAACAGTCGATCACCCAGGCAGCCATCCAAAGACAAAGCGAGTTGACAGAGGTATTGGAGCAACTAAAAGCAGCAAATGAGCAATCTTTGAAGGCCAAAGATGAACATATTGCTCAAATTACAACACAGTTAGAAGCTACCAAGGGAGACGCGCAGATACAAGAATTCAAAAAAGAGGCAATGATAATCAACAAAGCTCTTGTATCCCAAATTAAACTCTTGGCGCAATCCCTCTCTCAAGTGGAACCACTCTATGAATTAGCTACGACTGTGAGCGAGCAGGTAAAAAAGGCTAGAGAAGAATACAATCAAGCCGAAGAAGATATCACAGGCTATATTGAATGGCAAGATTCAAAGTCAGGTAAGGAAGCCAATTTGCCTCGGATACTGGAGGTCCATAAAAATATATTGTTTACAGAATGGCAGACACAAATATTAAAGGCAGAAAGGGCCGCATCAAGATGTACATTAACCGCTGGTAATTTGGCCGATCTAGTAAATGATACTCTATATTTGGCCAATATTGTTTCCCAATGCACGCCTGGCAAAATTACTACTGCAAATACATTGGAACAAACATGCTACCCTGATCTAGAGGGCAGAGCAAGATCAATCACCACGGTTAACTCTTTAGACATGGATGCATATTGGCGGTTTCTAATCAAGCCGCATGAACAAATATCTGCTCTCAAATGCCTAACCGATGCCGTTCAATGCATGATCCCCGATATCCAAGATTCCACCTACGCTGCTCAGCTCAGTTCCAGGCTCAACAAACCCTCTGAAGTTGAGCCAATGCTCGCCATCAATCAACTCAGGTACAAGGGGAAGCAGCCGACAGAGTGATTCATCATCCAGCTCCTCCGATTGCCAGCAAAAATAGCAACAAGAATTTATTGACATCAGCTTAGTTAGATTTCTGTTTTTATAGATATTTTAGATTAGCATAGTATTTATAGAACCTTTCATGCATTTAGAAAGGGTCGTAAAATTTTGTATAAGACTTAACAGACTGAAGTTTGCACTATTGTGCTTCAGCCTCTATTCTTTTATGAAACTCGACCACTTTCTTTTACTTTAATGGAGAATTTTTTGAATCAATTGTGCACTATTGTCATTGATGCAAAGATTGTTATGCGTTGAAGTAGAAGCCATACATAGCGATTCATATCGGGAGTGGCTTACGATTCAAATGGTATTTTTATCCTTTGTTTGGATTCATTCTATGTATATGATTTCACTGTGTAATTATTCTTGCTATCATTAACTGTATGCATGCGTAATAATAGGAAATCTTGTCCATACCACTATTGGATGTTCAGATGATATGCCTTATTTTTAATCATGTATGCATTGATGGTATGAACCTTTAAAGTCTAGTAGTATCGCTTTAATCGCTGTGTCTAACTATTTAGGTACAACAATCTTGAATAATTTAATATCTGTGTTTTGAGAATGCAGTCATCTATATAATTGTATTTTTAAGATATAGAACATCAAAAGCTACGCTTTAGAAGTTCAAATAGATTCCCGGGATAGTTTTATTTACTTACATTTCTGTCAATAGTTTTAGTCATCCACCTATCGCTACTGCTATCCACAAAGTATTCAGTCATCCCATTTATCTATTTCTGGGAAACTGGTCCCATTATCCCCAGTCGGAGCCACTACCCCAAACGGAAAAGGAGCTGCACTAAGGTCCAGACCGGGTGGTTTCCCCCAATGTTGGTGTAACGATTTTCGATTCGTCAACAGAGTCTAAGACTCTCTAGTGACAAACAGAACAAGCAAGAGCAATCCTTCTCTAAATATACATTATTCTATGGGAAACCAAGTGTTCTTCGATCTTACCTTAGGTCCAACGCTTGTTGTAGCAGTCCAGCCTTGCTGATCCAGATGAGCTCCTCCTTCACTTAAGACCTGCATACACTAACAAAGCAAACGATTACATAACACCTGAATATTTCATAAAACAAAGCATATTCATCACATAGACCAAGGAGTACATGAAATAATTCATTAACAACAAATCAGTGAGAAGAATGGACTTATTTGTATTAAGGAAACAAAAAAGGAACCATTACAACCTGAGCCTTGGTGTTGTGCAAGCTCCTCCCAGGGTCCAACAAGAGATTTCCTCTACTTTGACAAGCTCACCCACTTCCAATATGGCAACAAGAAGGATGGTAATCTCTCCTCACAAGTTAACAATGGAAGTCCTAATTCCAGCAGCATCTACCCTTTAGAATGTTCAACTTTTAACCTCCCCTCCTCTGCCCAAGGCCTGTATTTATAGTGTTCTAGAGGAAGTTATTCAGTTCCAAAATCAATGGGATACTCCCTCTTTTGGATGGGGTAGCTCCTCTCTTGATGGGATAAGTTCCTCTATCATAGGGATGCATGAACCATCTGGAGGTGCTCAATACACGTCAAACACTCTTCTAGAAGCTCTAGAAGTGACCACAAGTAACTTTTTAAAGATGAAACTCGCGCCTTTTGACCTTTACAGGGGTACGCACCCATCTTTTGGCTTACAGAGCGTACAAGTACGCAGGTACAGTGAGTTTGAAGTGCGTACACGCAGGCAAGGTAGAAAGAACCTGCATTCCCAGAGATAAACATGTTTTTAACTGACTTTCTCTCTTTTTGAAGTTTGACATGAAGAGCAGAGGTATGAGGCTTGACAAGGAGGTAATATGACTATTGATGGAGCCATATTAACTGCAGATAGTCATGGTGATAAATTTCAGTGTAATAGTTGTAGTTACAAAAAAAAACCATAGAAAACTCAAACATAAAAGTGTTAGGTTCCTTAGTAGTCAAATCACATAAGTGTGGGAGAGTAGTTGGATTGATCATTTTCATTTTGGATTCTCTATTTGTCTTCCTAATAGGAAACACTTTAGGTTTCTTATTTCTATCCATCATATTAATGTGTTGTGAATGTATTTCACCTTATACAAGCTCCTCATAAATTGTTAATTGTTCACCTAAAAGGCCTCAATATCCTCTATGGAGAGGGTAGGAGGTTCATAGTGTTGGAAATAACACTGAGAGGGGGGGTGAACCAGTATTAGTCAAATCAATAACTTTTTCTTTTCATTCTTATATTATTATACGCTACTTCAATGAAGGTAACTCACATGTACACACAACTGTATTTAAAGAAACCAATGTATATCCAACAAACTTTATGATTTAGTTAATTCATCATTTGTTGATCTTTAATCAGTGCATCAGTACTTCAGACCAAATACCTCAGACCAAAACTTAGTTTTCCAACATGTACACACTTTTCCTTTTGTGAAAGTGCATGTATATATATTCTCCTTTTGTTCTGTTAACCCATGTGTATACGCTCCTTGGACAAAGTGAACATGTGTATACCTCTCTTTCTTCATCCTTTGGAGTCTGATCTGTAATTCTTTGTTGTTGTACTATGAACTGTCATCTGAGTGAATTGCCATCAAGGACAACACTTTTATCATAATGCCAACAATCTACCCCTTTGCACTTGATGTCAACAACAACACCAAGACACTCTTCCCCTCTGACATGAAGGACAAAGGGCTGACCAAAAAGAAGACTTTCATATCTGAACAGCTGAATATAAACATTGATCATGCTCCCCTAAACACATGCTGAATTCTTTGATTAAACTCCCCCTTTGTACATGTTGAGATGCACTATATCATCCATGTTCCCCCTAAGCATATGTAGAGTCTGCAAATATTTTCCAAAAGAATAACATGGCTAAGTGACTTTGACCTTCCTATCACCAATGACTCATACATATATCATTCTCCCAACCAAGTGGGGATATACCAATTGTTTATACATGACAGAAATATAATTACATCATGGGTCTTTATATGACCTTTACATCGAATGATATACATGACATTTATAACAGAGGCCAAATATCTAAATAAGACCATGATAGTCATCAACAACTATCATACACCATGTATGATTTGCACCATAAGCATCTGTCAACAGCATCCAGACCTGTAACTCATCATCATTATGTGTCTAAGTAAGCCATGTCTTCAAATATCCATGTCTTCAAATAACTATGTCTTCATGTAACCTGTAATAACACCATTCTCTTGGCCAACGAACAATATTTATCAATATGCAACTTAAGTAATCATCCATATATCTAGCATACTGTATATCCATCAAAGAGATAGCAATATGTATCTAGAAAACCATGAGCTCATGGTCATTTGTCAAGATTTATTGATGTCATCAACATCAACAATCCTCAACCTTGTGAGAGCCAAAAACTATAGGAATCCTGTATCATAACTGCACCATATGAACTTTATGCATCTTTGAAGGCATGATGACAGTAGCATAAAAGAAATGAGTGGCTCATCATCAAATAATGAAGTTGTGTACTCAAGCTTTGTACTTCTTCTTGTCCTTATGAAGATCACCATGTAAGCAACATATATGTACTATATGCATCATCAAAAAGTTATTCACAATCATCCATAAATTTGATCTAAATACTAACTATGTGACCCTAAGTATCATTTCAGATTTTATCATGGCCAACTCATAACCGTGACGTAGCAAGATGTATCATTTAGCCATACAAGCATCATCATCATTGATTAGGTACCAAAGACTTCTAAACATAATGCCAACAATGCTTTATTAGAAGCATAGAATGTTCTCCCCCTGAACCTGTTCCACCTATTCACTGTCAGATATGATCATTGCATATATCAGTAAGAAGTATCAAGTCATCATCATCAATCAGATATACATCAAATTATCAACATCTTGTGAGGATCAAAAAGAATTTCCAAATAACATCCACAGACTGTAGTCATCTATCATCACGACATAAAAGATAACTGAAAATTGTCTGAATCATATCAAATCAATTTTTTTCTAAGTCTATCCCACTACATTTTTTCTCCAACCAACATATACACGACTGTGTAACTTCTAACTCATGTATATACATGACTTGTCCTCATGGAACTTGCGTATGAGAATTAGAAAATTGAGGTTTCACACTTTCAGCTCCCTCTAAGTCTGTTATGTCTGTATACTCTGCTATGCCTCATCTTTCTGACTGTACTTCCTTTTTCTTCCATATCTTTGAGTGTGATGATGCTTTATCCCTTTGGTATGGTGGTCGAAATTTTCTCATGCATTCCTTTGCTATATGTTTGAACTTGTTACAAGCATAACATCTTAGATGTTTCATATTCCTTCTATAACAGTCAATGGCTTTGTGACCAAACATATCGCAGGAAAAACAATATCCCTTAAAATACCTGGAAGTTGATGATGTTTCTGTGTGATGGTCTTCAATCATTCTACTTCTGCATCTCGCTGCAACATGTCCAAAATTATGACATATAAAACATTCAGAATTATTCATCGGAGGAAATAACCACTATTACTTCCACTGTTAGGAGTAAAAGATTTTCTTTGAAGACTTTCTTTCCTTGGTTGTTGATGGGGTTGACCTCTCATCTCCTTGTTGAGCATTTCAGATTCTACATTAGAGTTCCTTGCCTCACCTTGTGAGCTAGATTCACCTTCAACAGATTCATGAAAACCAAGACCAGTTTTGACAGTAGGAGACCTTTGACTACTAAGAATATTATCCAAAATCTTAGTACTGTCTTGAAATCATAATAGTTTATCCTTTTCTTCTGATTTACCTTTTAATATATTTACCTCAACCTAATATTGCTCTTCCTTTTCCAGATATTGCTTCTTCAAGATTTCTTTAGCCTTTCTTGCTTCTTCCACTTGTTGCCTTAATTTGAGAATCTCATTTTCTTGTTCTTCATATGCTTGAGGTAGTTCTTCATTCTTCTTATTTTCTATATCTTCTTTTAGAGAGAGGATCTTAGCTTCAAGACTTACATAGTAACTGGATCTATCTTTAAGTCTCTTGATTGTTATACTCTGATCATTTATATCATTTCTTAATGATGTCACTTCATCCTGTAACTTTTGACATTGATCTTCCTTTTCCTTGTACTGCTTCCTTACTTTGTTTCCTTCCTCTAGTTGAGCTTTTATTTTGGTAACTTCTTCTTTGAAGGCACACTCCCTTTTTTCAAATAGATCTTGTTGATCTCTGATTTTATCTGTGAGTCTTTTAACTTTTGTCTCTACGTTTCTTTCATGATCACTTCCAATATCTCCAATATTGCATGAAAAAATAAAAGTATTACTAGAAGACCAAAAATTTGTACCTGATGCTTCATTTGCTTGTCCATCTTCAATATGGGGTGATTCAAAATCTGAATACTTGCTTCCACCTAATGACCAATTGTCTCTCCTACTGTCGTAGTTCTTTTGAGATGTCTTCTTCTTCTGAGGTGCTTTCTTCTTTAGCTTCTTTCCCATTGTTCTATGGATCTCCTTCAAGTGATTAAGATTCTACCAAAGGACCTGCTCTGATACCAATTGTTGGAAATAATACTAAGAGGGGGGCTGAATCAGTATTAGTCAAATCAATAACTTTTTCTTTTCATACTTAAATTTATAGATGCTACTTCAATCAAGGTAACTCGCGTGTACACACAACTATATTTAAAGCAACTAGCGTATATCCAGCAAACTTTATGATTAAATTAATTCATCCTATGTTGATTTTTAATCAGTGCATCAGTACTTCATTAACCATATAAATAGTAACCATGTGCATTAATATAAAAAAAAAACCATCACACATAATAAACACACATGAACACCAAGATTTAAGGTGGAAACCCAGTGCGGGACAAAAACCACCTGCTATTGTCTTCTTTTAATATAAGAAAAACCTGTTTACAATCTTGCACTAGTGCAGACTCATGCCAGTACACAGGCACCCACTTGCAGAAGGCTACAACCTTCTCTCATTCTCCAGCTTCTACTGGAAGGGATCTACCACTCCTTAGCTCTTGTACTAGCTGATAAGTTTACTAGTACGTAGGCATCGACCTACAGAAGGCTAAGACCTCCTTTCTTCCTCCAGGGACCACGTTTCATAAATTTTCTTACTGGATACTCCTGCAACACAACACCACAATCTGAAGGCCACGTTTCATCCAATTTTCATACTGGACCCGTCAACAACATTGAAGCTCAAAATCAATCACCATTGTAATACAATAATCAAATACATCTACATCAACCAATCACTAAAACTTAATCATCATTCTTTGAATCACCCACAACTGAATCACTGAAAGTGCATCATCACTGAAACACATCATAATCAATCAATCTAAACATTCAGAATACTATCATCAAAAAATAATCACCAGAACACAGAGCAGAACCCAGAACTCTGCAACAACCACTAGAACCAACTGCAAATTCAAATATTATATTTCATAATGTATACGCTACTATGATGAGCTGAACCAGTGTGTATACGTGCTTTTATCAAAGTGAACCAACATACAGATCTACAAATACTAACTTAAAAACTTCACAGCTATTTTAGAATTTAGTCATATTTGCAGAATAAAGCATGCGTCAGTATTCAGATCTAGACTATCAATGATCAAACCACATAATGATAATACATTTCAGTTCTTATGATCTCGATCCATCATCCATCATAAACCACATAGGTGCATCCTTAGTTCAGATCAGAAATCCATAAACTGCATACTTGATCTCATACTTCATCAGATGTTTAATACTTGCATGCTTGGCCTAATGAACTTCTCCTCCTTATATAGTTTTAGGCCTTTCTCAATACCATGGACCAAAACTACTTAGGACCAATACCTTGGACCAAATACCTTGAGTCAATACCTCGGACCAAATACCTTGGACCAATATCTTAGATCAACACCTTGGATCAAAATGCCTCGGACCAAATACCTCAAACCAAAACTTAGTTTTCCAACATGTACGCGCTTTTCCTTTTGTGAAAGTACGTGTATACGTTATATGCTCCTTTTGTTCTGTTAACCCGCGCGTATACGCTCCTTGGACAAAGTGAACCTACATATACCTCTCTTTCTTCATTCTTTGGAGTTTGATCTGTAATCCTTTGTTGTTGTACTGTGAACTGTCATCTAAGTGAGTTGCCATTAGGGACAACATCTGTATCATAATGCCAACAATCTTCCCCTTTGGACTTGATGGCAACAACAACACCAAGACACTCTCCCCCTTTGACATGGAGGGCAAAGGGTTGACCAAAAAGAAGACTTTCATATCTGAACAGCTGAATATAAACATTGATCATGCTCCCCCTAACAACATGCTGAATTCTTTAATTAAACTCCCCCTTTGTACATGCTGAGATGCACTATATCATCCATGCTCCCCCTGAGCATATGCTGTTGTGGGATTTTATCCCCTAAGGCTCTTGGGTGGAACCCTAGCAGACTGAAAGTTGTCTAAATCAAGAAACATGCACACACACAGCCATTATGCTAGAAAAAAGCTATTTCTAAGGTGAGAAGGACGTACCTCAGGTCCTACATTTGGGTAGTTCCTCAAGGGTCCAAACCCTTCTTCACGTCCCTTCCGCTCCTTTGCCCTGCAAAAGCAACAATTCCAAAGAATGCAGCAGTATATGGAAAAAGATTTATGTAAAAATCATCTTTATGTTATACAAGAAAGGAGTTAGTTATAAACTTTTAGACATCCATTCATACATGAAATTCAAACATGAACATCATTAACATAAAGAAAGAAGCATATCGGGAACAAGACGTGTTTCTTTATTAGACAAATAGAATAGTACAGAAAAGAGCAATATCACCTGAGCAACCTCTGCAGGCTCAAAGCTCAGCCTCCTTCTGGATCCGTCCCGCCTCAAGCCTCTAGTAGGTCTCCTTCCAATACTCACTCCAAGATGTCATAACTAAGGGATGGACATCAAATCACAAGGAAACAAGGGTTTCCTATACAAAATGGGGAAGTGCAGAAGGCACAAGGGTCTTCAGACCTGATCAAGGGGAAATCTCAGTATAATAACCTTTCTCTATATTC
>APFE030530215.1:0-22782 GCA_000404065.3 Pinus taeda
ATTTTTTTTTTTTAATCCACTGAGAAAACTTAAGAGCCTATTTCAAAATATTTTTGCAGAAAAAGCAACCGCGCTCACTTCCTCTATACAGGTTAGTTGTTCACTACAGCTCTGGACTCTTTACTTCAAGTTTTCCCGTTTATTGTCATTGTTAATTCAATTGCATCAATTGAGGTGAAAAGGTTGATGATATTCTGACCCCTAACAACCAAGTCACCTTTCTACGGAGAATAAACAGCGGGCTCATCAATCCATGCATTCATCATATGGCAATTCTTGGCTGTCCAGAATGTTTATCAAATCTGTATTCCACTGAATCCGTAAGCTGTGGCTCGCCCATTTTCCGTCAGGCAAATAATTCGTACGCAGCGGCTCCCATTTTCTGTCAGGCAAATTTGTCCTTGGAAACATCAAAGGAATGGTGGCAGATATCCACAACGACATTTCCTGCGAAATTTCACGATATCCATATATTTTCACTTATGGATGTTTCGTATAGGGTTTGTTAATCTCACTTGGAAGTTGGAACGCAACTGATACGTGAATTATTGATTATCAACGCGCTGTCATTCAATATCAACGGGGTAGTGATAGGTGAGTTGTTCACTATCAACGCGCTGTCATTCAATATCAACGGGGTAGTGATAGGTGAGTTGTTCACTATCAACGCGGTAGTGATATGAGAGTTACTAGCAGGATATGCGGTCAGATATGCCAAATGCCCCCGCCGATATGCGACCTTTACATAACGCGAGCTATTTCCAACAGGTATTTCTGGATATCCGAGAATTCTTTGCCGGATACGCTAGTAATTTCTGGGCAATGCGGTTTGGTTATGCCGATATGCCAATTATGAGCCTGGAACGCGACCTATCTCTGCCGGATATGCTACTTATACTTCCCGTATACGCGTCTTATCTCGCCGGTGATAACTGGAATGACAAATCGCATATCCGGCAGAGATAAGTCGCACATCAGTCATATGGTACCTGCTCGCTCGGAAATACCTCGCATAAATGGCAATGGTTACTGGCATTGCCCCGAATGAACTCGCGTATAACGTGTCGGAAATGGTTGGCGCCACCGGCAAATGGCATATCCGGCTAAGGTTACTCTGCGTATGATACGAATAACTCACTTATCACAACCGTTGCGGATAACGGCGATGGCAATTCACGCGAATTATCTCGCGTTGCTGATAATGGCGATGGTAATTACGACGCGTTGCATATAATGGCCATGGTAATTCACGCGAATACTGGGTTGCTCAAGCCATAGTTGCTTCGAACCCTTGCCATCGTCTTGCAATTTATTATTATTATCATGCTTTCTATCGCATAGTTTTCTTGCTGGCGACTCTCATGAATAGACTCAGAAAATGCCGCAAGACCCTGCCTGTATATCCACTTGGGGCTTTTTATTCTTAACCCGCACTGTAAATCTCCTGTGTATGATTTCTAGTTTCTAGCAAATCTAGGATTTGGCGCATGTGTTGGGTGGATTGTGCCTGCTAGCACTGTGAGCCACACTTGTGTGGCTATCTCGACGAATGTAGTTGCTAACCTGGAGGGATCTTTCCGGCAGCGAGTCCGACCGTGAAGGAATTTTTACCAGCCAGCTGGCAAACTAAAATGATAGATTCGTAGCTCAAAACCGCTAGAAGCGTGTGACTCCTAATACCTCATCGCCCCAAAGATCCATTTGAAATTGAATTTCAGGCTAAAATTAAAGATCCAAGGCCTTGGCCTTTAATGCCACCTTACATCTGAATTACAGGCTAAAATTATGTGTAGCAGCCATAGCGTGGGGAGCTAGATTTACATTTATTAAAGATTTAGCTCCCTAAAGAAAGAAAGGACCCTGCTCGGAGCTAGACTTACATTTAGTAAAGATTTAGCTGTTTAAAGAAAGAAAGGACCCTGCGTGCTCCCACTGACTTCCTTTCTTTATAACCGCATTGCCAACCAAAAAATTGCCCATTGTATTCAAATTTACAAATATGCTCCTGTGCAATCATCCTTTCTAACATATTTATACGTCCTTAGGGTTTTGAGTCATCACATAGCGTTTTAAGTATTTCTGCAGATTCTTTCTCATTTAAAGGTTTATTTTAAAGAATCCAGACAGCATCTGTAAAACATTGGTACATTTGTCTATGTATAATCATCGCTATCTGCAACCGAAGGCCTTTTAGAGGACTCTGATTTTCTGGATAGAAATATGGATTTTCTCTTTCTCAATTTTCTCTTTCTCTTCTCCCCAGCCAGAGATTCGTCCTCAGCTGATTTTCTGGATAGAAATATGGATTTTCTCTTTCTCAATTTTCTCTTTCTCTTCTCCCCAGCCAGAGATTCGTCCTCGCTCAACGTACAGTCTGGGTTTATGGGCTTTACACACTCATTCCAAACCTTGGAACACCTCAGTGATCAAATGAGGCTCAAGAATCAACCATGGTACCTGGGCATGAACATACAACATCAAATCTATGCAATATTTTCTTAATTTAAATGTGAAAATATGGTAGTTTTCATAATTTCAAAAACAAATCCAGTTTCAATTTAGTAGTCACTAACCATAGTTGTATATTAAATTTATAATCATGTTACAGAGAATCAGGAGAACCTCCTATTATAATAACTTTATATATATATATATCATGGTAGGTAGCCATGGAAGGTGAAAGCTACTGCAATTAATTATTTTTTAATGGAGGACTCTTGTTATACCCAGATTTTGCATATGTTTATGTTGACCATATTGTGTTTGTTTGAGTCATGAGACATCTGGAGTCAAATACATCAAACAAAATGTTTGATGTTCTCCCAATTTTATCTCTTTATTTTAATTTTCATTTTTTAGTAATCTTGGGGAGGCCATTCTTGATCTATGTGATTTCCTCTGTGTTTGTTTGAGTCATGAGACAGCTTGAGTCAAATACGTCAAACTCATGTTCTCCCACTTTTTATATTTTTATTTTTATTTTCATTTTTTGTAATTTTGGGGAGGGCATTCTTAATCTATGTGATTTCCTCCCAAAATTCGGCCTACATAAAAAAAAATGATCACTATCTTATCTCTAATATGCATAGTGTTCCAATTTAGATTTTAAAACCCCTAAACTTGATAACATGCTTTGGGTGACTATCTCAAACCATATATATTTACAGGAATTACTTATATTTTTCAACATAGATATACAATTGTGTCAAATATATCTCCTCCTTTAAGTCACCATACTCGAATGATGTCTCAAATTTCCCCATCCTATCTCTAAATCAAAAGTTGTTCCTACACATAATAAGAACTTGATAGATGTTATGTTGCAAGAATTATTTATGTTTCTTACCATAGATATACAAGCCATCTTTAGGAGGCCATTATAGTCTATTGGATGTCCTCGCAAAATGTCCCCTACATAAAATTTAAGAAATAAAAAAATTGATAACAAGAAAATGACCACCTTCTTGTCTCTAATATGCACTTAAAACCCTTAAACTTGAGAAAAAAATAATAGAGCACAATCTTATTTCTAAAAGGAAAATGACCACTATCTTGTCTCTAATGCACTTAAAACCCTTAAATTTGAGACAAAATAATCCAGATTTTGATAACATGTTTTGGGTGACTATTTGAGACCATATAGAGTTACATATAACCACTATCTTGTCTCTAATATGCACTTAAAATTCTTAAACTTGAGACAAAATTAGTCAATGTTTTGATAGCATGTTTTGGGTGACTATTTGAGACCATATAGAGTTGCAAGAATTAGATATGTTTTCAGTGACTATTTGAGACCATATAGAGTTGCATATGACCACTATCTTGTCTCTAATATGTACTTAAAACCCTTAAATTTGAGACAAACTAATCTAGTTTTTTATAGCCTGTTTTGGGTGACTGTTTGAGGCTATATAGAGTTGCAAGAATTACATATCTTTAGTAGCTAGGGAAAATATCTCAACTTAAATAACCAAAATATATCATTCACTGTCACTTTGTAATTTTCAAAAAAACAAATTATGTTTTGACCACTTCAAAGTATTCTTTCACAACCGATGTCACCTTGTACTTTTCAAAAATGCTATTGAATTTATCTTTTCATTGAAAACCCATTTTCATTCATGTGTTTATCCATTAGGCAACCATACTTTGGTACCATTCTTAATAAAAAGAAGAAGCCATCTTGAGGAGGCCATTTTTAATGAGTAATATTGGCGAGACAATTCTTTGTCTATGTTAGTCTATCTTAGTCTATATAATGTCCTCATAAAATGTCCCCTACATTAAAAAAAAATTGGGAAAAAAATTGCTAAAATAAAATGACCATTATCACATTTCTAAAAATGATAAAAAGAAAATGACCATTATCTTATCAAAAATAAAATGACCATTATATTATCTCTAATATGCACTTAAAACCCTAAAACTCTAGACAAAATAATCTAGCTTATGATAGCATGTTTTGGGTGACTATTTGAGACCATACAGAGTTGTAAGAATTACTTATCTTTTTAGACATAGATATAAAATTGTGTCAAATATATATCATCCTCTAAGTCACCATACTTAAACGAAATCATGTCTTCACATTCCCCTATCTTATTTCTAAATCAAAAGTTGTTCCTAATATCAAAAGTTTCTCATACATATAATATCTAAGAACTTGATATCTAAGAACTTGATAGATGTTATTTTAGTAGCCACTCAAGTGTGTTTTGAAAACTTAAAAATATTCTTTCAAAGCCAATATTACTTTTCAAAGATGCTATTGAATTTATCTTTTCCTTAACACCCATGTGCATTCAACTCAAATACGAATCTGTTTTGACAATTTCAAAATATTCTTTCACAACTAATACCACCTTGTACTTTAAAAAAAAAATGCTATAGAATTTATCTTTTCCTTTTACACACATTTCCATTTGGATCCATGTGTTCATCCATTAAGAAACCATACTTTGATATCATTTTTAGTAAAAAATGAAGTCCTATCGTTATACACCCATTTCCATTTGGATCCATGTGTTCATCCATTAAGAAAACATACTTTGATATCATTTTTAGTAAAAAATGAATCCATATCCCTATACACCCATTTCCATTTGGATCCATGTCTTCATCATATCATTTTTAGTAAAAATTGAAGCCATATTCTTATACAAGCCCAATTCTAGCACTCCTTCGATTTTTATATTCTTTTATAGCTATAGGCTCATTTTTCTAAGTAAACAAATGAAATATACAATTGAAATTGGATAAACTATAATTGCATATATCTAGTGGCTTTTTTTACTAAGTTCACCTTCTCCAAGGCTAAGGTGGAGTTCCAATTTCCTATTCTAAAATTCTTTATATCTCCTCATCACTATCATCATAAAACTTTGGTCCATTATCTCTTTCAAATTTTCTAAACTTTGGTGTGGTTGCCAAAGAATTAAATAAACAACTAGCTTCTTCTCACCCTCTTCTAGTGAAGACTTTAGTTTTCTTAAAACAATATTCTTATACTTAAAATTCTCATCTACAGGATCATAAAGCTTGTATGCTTTTACACCAACAACATAATTAATGAAGATACATTTCACTACCTTATTATCCAACTTCAAAAATTCATCCTTAGGCACATGATCATAAACCTTGCAACTAAAATGTGAATATGCTAAATCAATGGCTTTTTCTTAATTAATAATACGACTTTGTTTTAGTTAAGACCCTGATAGGGGTCCTTTTCTAAATAATTAGTGTAAAGAAACCACTTAGGTAACATACAATAGAATTGGCTTTTATCTAGAATTTCTACTCTAACTTGATCCTCTAAGCATACTCTAAAACTCCCCATCAAAGTCTTATTCATGTGTTGTAAGCGGCATATAGAGTTGTCTTATGATTTTATGCATAGTTGTCCTTATACAACATTTCAGAATCTACAAAAACAAAAACTCACCATGTTTATTAGTCTTCAACGCCTTGATCTTCCTATCAATTTAATTTCTGAAGAGGACCTTAAACAACATCAACCAAATGAATATTGTTGATTTATTTATGATAGATATATACATGTTAATCTATAATAGTCATCAATCCATAACACATAGTATAAATATTAAATTATTCAACACTAACAAGATGAAATTCATAAAACTTGAACCATATCTAGCCTATAAATATAAAATTTATGATAAATACACTAAAATTTTACATAGATATGTTTTCATCTAGCCACAACACATGTAGGTAACCACTAGGAGAACCAAATTTCTCCTATTGTTTTGGTTGTATGTTTCCACCTATCCACCCATGTAGGCAATGACTAGGAGAAAAATATTCTCCTCTTGTTTTAGCTTGACAAATTGTAGGTTTCTACAAATATAGCTCTAATGCCATGTATATTTTTACTTGTAGATTCAATAACTTATGTGATATGCTAAAAAACAAGACAAGAATCTACTCTAGTCTTCTGTGGAAACCAAAATTGATCGATGAAAACAATAAGTAGAAAAGGAAGAATTTCAATCCCACATAACACATATTTTCCTTGGTAAAGAAACTACTCTAAAACCTGAATATCTATATTGAATTAACCAGAATATTTAAAAAGAAAATACAATTTTTGTTCAACCTGAACAATTACTGCAGCAGTACAATCTATCTCTCTCCTTCACAAGTGAGCTCAAGCGAACACTTAGCAAATTCTTCTGTCTACCAAGCCCCCACATCCTTGTGAAATTCCTGAGAGAATTAGCCCATTTTTAATTGGGAAATTCTCCTTTTATCACTGTGCAATCCAACCATAGGCCCTCAACTGATTGCATGCACCATTTGTACAACTAGGAAAATTACACAATGGATAGTACACTATCATTGAACTCTCATATCAACTCAGTCTTCCTATAAACTGACATGGATGAGTTATTTATTAGTGAATCTTGAGTTAATTGGTGTGACACAATTGGGAAATTCTCTCTCCATAACTGTGAAATCCATACATAGGCCCTCAACTGATTGCATGCACCATATGTACAACTCGGAAAATTATACAACTCATAGTACATTGTCCCTGAATTCTAATATCAACTCGGTCTTCCTCTGAATTGACATGCATGAGTTATTTATGAGTGAATCTTCAGTTAACTAGTGTGGCACCGAGGATGCATTGGTGCATGTCCCCATTACTAGACCTCCTACTAGTTCTTCCAATAGTTAAAACTAGTTTAATTGACTTTAGCTCAGTTAAACTAAGTTAATTAATTACAACTCAAAATAACTCAACATGGGCCCTTGACTTTAGCTCAGTTAAACTACTTGAATTAATTACAACTCAAAAAACTCAACCTCCTCCCTTAAAATTTAGGGATCACTCTACATGACTCTAGATAGACTTCCAAATTGAATTTATTGAGCCAACTAAGTCAAATTAACTTAGTTAATTGTTACAAGTTGCTATGAGAATATAATTACAATTTAATTCCTAATTTAATTCAATGAAAAATTAAATTGAGATTTTCTTGTTGTTTTTTTTAACATTTCTTGTTGCTATTTTCAACACAGATAACACTCATATGATTATTTATGGACAACTAGCCTCACATGAATCTTATCCATGTTCGATTTAGTGCTATTTTACACCTAGACTAATAATATGAAAATGGCTCATTAGGTGTGAGGTACATGAGCCTTTTTCAATAAAGTGTTTTCATTAAATGTTTAAGGTCATTGTCTCATGGATCATAAGTTGAATTGGATGAATGCTCAATTTTCACTATATTCATGTTCCCATGCTTCACCTTGGTTGTTACCACTTTCCCTCACTCTAATGTGACCCTCCCTCACTAATTTACATCCTCGGGAAAAAACTAGTAGGTTCTAATTGACATTGCATGCATGTGGCAATCCATACTTAGGGTTTTCCATCTCTCCTCTATATTCACATCCCATATTTAGGTTGATTTCTATCTATCAACAAATATGAGCTTTTAATTGAAATCACATGTGAGTGGCAATCCATACTTAAGGTTTCCCATCTCTCCCTTATATTCGCATCCCATATTTAGGTTGATTTCTATCTATCATCATTATTCATTTTTTTTCTCATCCTTTAGTATGGATCTAAAAACATTTTTCCCCATCATGTTGAAATGAAAAAAATTGGTAGAGATAAATTAACTGCATGGAAATACTAGAGTGTGATATCTAGTCCCCTCAATGTTCCTCACCCATTTCATTGCTAATCCCTCAGATATCTAAATAAAGGAAAATTTGATCATCTTAGCCCCAAAAGAGAAATGGAATGATTCATATTCATGTGGCTTGTTGTAGGAGAATTTTTTTTAGTTTTATGAAGAAAAAGAAGAACAAATATAATACAAACACAAATAAAAAATTTGTATTATAGATAAAACAATAAAGTGCATGGTTATGCAATTATATTATCATGGATTGACACTTTAATGAGGTTGGGAGATGGGGGAGAAAGTCCAGATTCACACCAATCATAGATCAGTGAATTAGATTCATTGAGGTCCCTCTTGATCACTAAAGGGGTGGGGGTTATGATACCATTGGTTTAATAAAAGTGGTTTCTTGCCACTGTGTGAGCATATAAGGAAACAAAGGTTATGAAAATAGGTAAATATGGACACATATTGCTCAAAACAAGTAACATATTGACATGCATTTAAGGTGTATGGATGATGTGGCACTTTATGTCAGCATGATGTCATTAGTGACATCACTCAATTTTCAAAATTTATATCAAACAAAAAGAAAGTGGCCTTAGTAGGTGAAAAAGAGAGAAAGAATTATTATTTTACCATGAAAAAACAACACAATGGATTTCGTAACAACAATGCCAACTCTTCCAACACATTCCCAACATTATACATTGATCTTTAGGTCAACAAAATTTTAAAGAAAAATTCCATGTAGTCTCTTTCACTATTATTTATCCTTTTAATACCATGATTAATTATAGGAGGTAGAACCTTACACTCCATGAATGTGTAAATTTTGAAAACATGCCATTAGTCGGCCGTGAGGAAGATATCTGTGATACCCATTGAAAATTGTATTTATCTCAAATCACAAAAGGAACGTCAAGTAAACTATTAATTTTCAACTATTTGATGTTGTTACAATCACTTTGGCCTAATTCTTAACTTCAAACATTAACAAATAGAAATTGTAGATAAAACTATAAATGTAATGTAGAATAAAAGAGAATCAGAAGCAATGAAAAGAGACACAAGAATTCGGTCAAAGACAAGGGGAAAACCCACAACATTGAAAACCCTTTCAAATTATTATTCTTATTAGATTGTCATAAAATGTTCAATGGAGAGAGTACAATAATCCAATTCATCAATGAATCAAAGTCAATATTCAAATATCCAATAAAATCAATCAACCAATATCAAATGATTAACCAATAGTCAAATATGGTCAAAGCCAGAGTTTGTAATTCTATCAATGTAAACAATAGTCAAATGTGCCCTATCTAGTCCATGAGTCAAATTTAAATATTCCCTCTAAGAGCTTGGTTAACATTCAATGTACCCAACCTCCAACGCTGGTAAAAGTTAGCCAAAAATATTCAACAAAAATCTTTCAAAAGAGAGAGACAAATCTATGATTCACTCCCCTTTTCGCACTACCAGGTACTAGAAGGCATTATGAACTCTTTAGGAAGGTTCCTAAATATGGATCAAGAAAGAATGGACAAAGATATCTTCCCATATGCACGCATATGTGTTGAGATGGAATTAAGCAAAGGACTTCTTGATCGAATCCACATGATACATCAAGACTTCAAATGGACACAATGGTCAGATTTTGAAAATACTACCTTCAAATGTCGTATTTTCCATCAAACAGGGCACTTGCAGAACACATGCAAACAAGAAAAGAAAAAGACAAAGAAAATACCACAAAAGCAAAAAGGATGGAAATTCATCGAACCTCCTTCTTCAGATGATGAGGATGAAGAAATGGATGAGACCCAGCAACACCTAGAGACATAAAATCAACAAGGTTCTCAAAAGGATGGAGAAGAGAAGTAGAATGATTATAACAAACAAGAAAAGATTCCCAATAACTCAGTAGTGGTCTTGATCCATGAGAACCAACACGATGACAAGAGAAACAATCAAGGTCCAGGTGGAACAAAGTGATCACATGTGTTTAACAGGTCAGATTCAAATAAAGAAGCCCAAAAGATTTCAAGAAATAATGAGCTAGCAATTGTTTCATCTAATCCATCAATAGGGGTTTGGCAAAAAGTCCAAAAGTAAAAGGAGAAAAAAAAACCAATTTATCTTGTCAAATGTATTTTTTTTATTCTAGCTACTATGTGTGCTTAAATCACATACACTTATCCTTGAGACAATATTTGAATGCACTTGTGCATCTGCTCTATGTAAAATTTTATTTTTATTAATACTAAGTTGTTGAGTTTTACCTTGAAAAATAATAATATATATATATACACACACACACACACACACACACACACACACACACAATAAAAAATATGTATTATAGATACACCAATAAATTTCATGGTTATGAAATTATGTTGGGAGATGGGGGAGGAAGTCTAGATTCTCACTAATCATAGATCAATGAATTATATTCATTGAGGGCCCCTTTGAACATTGATGTGGTTGGTGTCGTGATACCATTGGTTTAATGTAACACCCTTTGCCCACTTCTACCCAAGCAACCAGTCAGCCAGGGTAAACATGCAATGAGTGGCCCCTATGATATGATTCAACCTCCTAAGTCACATTAAGGAAGTGGAACCGATGGAAACACACCATACAGACATCCAAAATCATCAACATAACCCTCAGAAGATAATTCAGCCACTCAGACACCCTGTCCATGGGTCCCACTGTTTTCTTAGGTCTCTTGGACCATAGTCCCTGTCATGCTATGGGCAAGAGAGTGACCAACAACCTAAATTCAATCTCATCGGCCTACCTGCTAGTGACTGTGGACCAAAACTATCAGTGCTATACAAGTGACTCTGGGATTTGACCCACTTTTTCAGGCCCAAAGCCCATTTCACTGCCCATAATTGATTCATCTCTTTAAGTCAGTAAAGTAGGAGTGACCAACAACGTAAATTTTCTCTCAGAGGCCTGGCTTCTAGCGACTGTGGACCAAAATTGTTAGTGCTATTCGAATGACTCCAGGATTTGAGCCACTTTTTCAGGCCCAGATCCCAGGTCACTACCCAAAACTAATTCATCTCTTCAATTCAATAAATTAACAAGGAAATGAAATTACTGAAGAAAATACTTCTTAGAGATCTTGATAGGATCCCTAGTGGCCATGATAGACATTTCATCAACATATCATCGACATGTAATCCGTAGGTGTAAATAATAGAGTTAAGTGTAGGGATCTCATACTTATATGAGAATCACTATGAACCATTTTTCCCTTATGTAATTTGATGCATTATCATCTATTAGGTTATAGACACATTATACATTCACATACAAGTAAAAACATGTTGAAATTCATATGTAACCATTGTCATAAAATGTACATATAACCAACGTAATGGGAACAAAAATACAATAAACAGGACAACCATCAAATCCATAAATACATCAATACCTTTAGACATGGAAATCAAGGAAAGAATATCTCATTAATGAATGCAATGAACCAACTGGAGATGGGACTACCACATTCCACCCAACCGTAGAATAGCTTAGCCAAATTTCTTGTCAACCATTCAACCCCGTGCCATATTCCAAGCATGAATGTGTGATCTCGTAAAAGACATCAATAAAAACTCATCCAGGGATTCCATAGGCCATCCCCCTCAACCCATCAAACAATGATTCCACCTCACATTCAGACATCGCCAAAACCATCATCAGATTGGTCTCCATCCAAGCCTTCTAGGGCTTCCAGAGTGTTTGTTCGAACCAAGGCTTCTAGGACTAGCAGATCAAGCCACCATTGTCATAAGGATTCCAGAGCATTTTTCCAACCAAGGTTTCTAGGACTGGTAACTCAACCCACCAAGAGCTTCCAAAGATTTTGTCCAACCAAGGATTCCATGACTAGTAACTCAACCCAAGTTGTTACATGACTTCTAGAGCGTTTGTCCAACTAGGGTTTCCAAGAAGTAATAACTCAACCAAATCTAAGGAATCATGAGAACCGACCAAAAAAAAATCATGAAAGTAAACCGACAATCACCATGGCTATCCATGAAATGGAAAGGCTATGCAATCCATTGTCAATCCAAACATTCCTCCAATGCCAATGACATACTGTTATGCAACCAGCTCACAAAATAGAAGAAAAGATAGAGCGACGACTTCAAAATCATCCTCTTCAAGGGGTAAACCTCATTTACATTACGCAAATGAACAATTATTGGATGACACAAATGAAAACACCTCCTTTTTATATATAGGATTCTAAGGGGTTAGAATATAGTCAAATCTAACATAACAATAATAATGTAACGGTGTGCAACAATAACAATAAGGTGCTACAATGACAATAATAATTAGGGAATACACTAGTATTATAGGGACCTAACATTCCCCTCTCCTTCAAAAAAGTGGTGTCCTCAATGCTTGATTTTTTTTGGATGATTCTGTATAAAATTCTCATTCTCCCATGGGGAATCTTTGGTGGGTAAATTCTTCCACTTGATAATATACTCTGAAATTGATCGATTTCATAGCTGTAGAGTTCTGGTTTCTATGACTTATTTAGGTTCCAATATGATTTTTCCTTCCTCATCAAGTTCTAGCAATATTGTTTGAACTGGGAGCTTGCTGCCTATAACCTTGTTTAAGCATGAAACATGGAAAACTCGGTGCACTGAGGAAGTTGTAGGAATCTCCAATTTGTATAATATATTACCAATATTTTTGCAACACCTTGTACGAACGATAATACTTTGGTGATAATTTATTATCCTTCTTATCTTTCTTGAAGGACATTTGTTTGTATGGTTGTAGCCATAGAATTACCAAGTCACCTATATCAAAACTTCTTTTGTTGCGATGTTGATATGTTTTTTCTTTCATTATATTATGTGCCAAAGTGAGGTTATCCTTTAATAGTTGGAGAACTTGTTGTTGATGCTCGATGTTGCCTTTCACTGCTCAAACCTTAGAATTTTCTCTTAAATATGATGTGATGGATGGTGGATGATATCCATAAAGTGCCATAAATGGGGTCATTTTTTCTAAGTATGGAAGAAAGTGTTATACCACCATTCAACCAGAGGTATCCATTTGGCCCATTGCATCTATTTATCAAATACAAAGCAATGAAGATATCATTCCAAACACATGTTCATTATTTTAGTTTCTCCATGAGATTGAGGATGATAAGATGAGCTATGAGCTAACTAAGTACCAAGACAATAAAATAATTATGTCCAAAATTTCTAGAGAAAATAGGATTTTTGTCACTTGCAATAATCTTTGGGTTTCCATGTAGCTTTTGAATTGTTTCCATAAATGCAGTAGCAACTGTACGGACTTTAAAGGGATGAGATAATGCCCAAAAGTGTTCACACTTGGTAAGTCTATAAAATACCACCATGATGACACTCTTTCTTTTGGACTTGGGTACACCTATGATAAAATCCATTGAAACCTCCTTCCAACATTGACATGAAATGGATAAAGGTTGTAATAGACTTGGGGTCCTAATTGTTTCAAATTTATTTTCTTTGGAAACCAAACATTCTGCCACAAAATTTTGAATATCATATCTAAGGCCATCCAAAAAAAATCCTTCTTAACCATATGGTAAGTTTTTAAAAATCCTGAGTGAACTCCTAACGGAGAGGTGTGCGATTCCATAATAATCTTCTGTTTGAGTTGGGAATTATTACAGAGGTACAAGCGAGCTATGTACCATAACAAATCATTTTTCCAACTAAATGTATCAGATAAACTGCAATCTTGTTGTAACTTTTGAATGAGTGCCCACACTTCTTCATCATTCTTCCATTCATCCCTTGCTTTGTTTATCCAATCTGGTTGGATAATATAAATGGCGCTAAGCAATGCTTCCACATCCTCATCCTTTTTTGGGAGTGCATCTGCAACAAAATTTTGATTCCCTTTTTTGTAGATGATTTCAACCTCATAACCCAACATCTTTGTGACCCACTTTTGTTTCTCTTTTGAAAATAATATTTTTTCTAAAATGTATTTAAGGCTATCATGATATTTTTTTACCTTGAAGTGTGTTCCCATTAGGTAAGGTCACCATTTCTTAAGTGCATGTAGTATTTCCAACATTTCCTTCTCATAAATAGCTTTGTGTAAATGCCTTCCTTTGATTGGATGACTTTCGAAAGAAATGGGTCTTTCTTCTTGCATTAAAACAACACCAATTCCATTTCTTTAAGCATCACATTCCACAATATTTTTTTTTTTAAGTCTGGCATAGCTAAGACTGATGCTTAGTACATTTCCTCTTTAAGATGCTCAAAGGCTTTTGTCGCTTCTGGAGTCCAAAAAAATGCATCTTTCTTTATTAATGTTATTAGAGGTGCTACTATTCTCCCATAATCCTTAAAAAACTTGTGAGAATACCCTGTCAACCTGAGAAATCCTTATAGATGCTTTATGGATTTGGGGATTTTCCATTCCTTAATGGCTTTAATTTTTCTAGAGTCTACCTTAACACCTTCATGAGATACAATATGACCCAAATATTCCACCTCTTGTAATCGAAAGAAAAATTTGGAGGTTTTTGCATATAATTGTTTCTCCTCCAATAGTTTGAGCTCTCTATCAACATGTTCAACATGATCCTTCCTAGACTTGTTGTAGATTAATATATCATCAAAAGGTACTAACACAAATTTTCTAAGGAAGGGTATGAAAATGGAAATCATCAAACCTTGAAATGTAGAAGGTGCATTGGTAAGGCCAAAATACATGACCACAAATTCAAAATGACACTCATGAGTTCTAAATGTTGTTTTTGGAATGTCATCAGTCTTCATTTTGATTTGATGATATCCTTAACTAAGGTCCAACTTGGTGAAGTACATTTCTGCATGTAATTCATCCAATAATTCATCAATGATGGGAATGGGAAATTTATCTTTAATAGTGAGCTTGTTTAGATCCTTATAATCCAGAAACATGTGCCATGATCCATCCTTATTGTGCACCAATACTACTGGAGTAGAGAAAAAGTTTTGACTAGGTTGAATTATACCAACCTGTAGCATTTCTACAACCATATGTTCAATTTCACTCTTTTGGCATAGGGGCATCTATAAGGCCTCACATTTGGAGGAACACTTCCTGGAATCAAATGAACACCATGATCATGATCATGAATAGGTAGGCCTTTGGGAGTCTCAAATAACCTGGAATGATTGTCAAAGACTTTTTGGAGATATAGAGAAATAGATGATTTCGACGTGGGAAACTCTAGCAAACATAATTGTGCAATTACGCCACGTTGTTTTTCTTTAGAATATTTCTCATGCCATTAGAGATGATTAACTTTCTTGGTTTCCCTGCAATACCCCTTAATTCAAATTCCTTTCCTTCTAAAAAAAATTCAAGAAAAATTCTTGAAAATTAAAAGCTATTGTACCCAAAGATTGTAGCCATTAGACTCCTACTACAACATCAACACCACCCATTAGAATGAAAAGCATGGGACTATTCAGCTCATATTATCCCATGGATAACTTGATATTATGACACTTTCTAGACAAATTTATGGTTCTTCCATTTGCAACCATCACTTGACACTCTAGTGTTGCATATAGGAAACAATTCAATTCCTTGGATATCTTACAATGAATAAAATTATGGGTACTGCCCGAATCAATCAACACTATTACCTTTTTATTCTTGATATGTCCTTCTATATTGATAGTTTCAGGAGTGGTTATTCTAGCCAAGGCATTAACAGATATGGTCGGATTCATTTCTTCTTTCTCTAGGCTTTGTTCTTGGTCTGTATCCTCTTCTTTTGATGTCTCTTGTTCGTTTTCTTCTTCCTCTTCATAATCTATGTAAAATAATTTCTTCTTGACACATTTACGACCTTTAATGTATTTGCTATCACAACTGTAACAAATCCCTTTTTCTCCTTTTTCTTTCAATTGTTGTGGTGTCAACCTTGTAGGTTGTGGAAGTCTAGGAGGAACGACACTTCCATCCTTATAGTTGTGAGTGGTAGGCTTCCTTGTTTCCATAATTTTGCTTTCAATTTTTTTTACCAAGCTGAATGCCTTCACCAATGAATTAGGTTCCCAAAGGAAAACCTCATGTTGGATGTTATCCTTTATTTTCCTTATGAACACATCAATCCTACGCTCCTATGGGATATATTTTACCCTTATATTCAATTTTTGGAAGTCCTCAATGTGCTCCACCATTGAACCTTTTTGTTTGAGATTTATCAATTGGCTAAAAAAGGTTTTTCTTTTTGTATCCTTATAATGTGCCATCATTTCTTCCATAAAATTTGCCCAAGTGACAATTTGTTTATGAGAGAGAAGCCATAGATACCATACAAACTAATTGGTTCCAATATAAAGTCGCAATGCATACCTTATGTGTGATTTTCACATTATGGAGATCGAAATATTACTCCATATGTACTATCCATGTTATGGGATCCTTGCCATCAAACTTCCTCATGTCGATCTTTGGAACATGTTGGCTCTTCAGTCCAACATTAGAGTCTATGAAATCATTTTCAACATGGTAGGTATTCAATCAAACATTAGATTCTATGAAATCATGACTAACATTTCCTTTGTTCTCATCATGAGTTTCCTCTACTACCTTTTCACCATGAGGAAGTATTTCTTCTAGCAACTTTTCCAAACTTCCTTTGAAACCTTCCATGTATTTCTTCAAATCTTCAATGTTTACTTCTAAACCATCCATATTAGCTTCCATACATTTTTTTAAACCATCAATCTTAGCTTTTGTTACTTTTTGTGAGAGTGAAATTTGTTGCACTTGGTCTCATAATTTTGATATATCATGTTGCATTTATTCCTCTTCTTCATGAGTCATTCTAGAACTTTCAAGTTTCTTACTAGGTGTTTCCATTTTCTTTCTCCGGGGCATCAATTAATGATAATTATGCTTCACTATGTCCTTTTAATTCCTTCAAACTAAATTTTCAAACCAAACTTATGCAAAATTTTCAAAAGACTACAAACCTTTTTTTGGTATTGTAGGAGCCCGATATTGCATCTGTTGTATTTTTTTAAATTTTATATATCCAAGATCTAATTTTTTTTTCTTATTGTAGTCCTCTGAGTCCTTGTTCCAACCCTGGAAGTGTGATAATGATTGGATTCTCCGAGGAAGAGTTATTCCAAATCTCTCACGAAGTCCTGATTATATACTCATTTAGTAGAGATAACTTGTACAAAGTGACACGTTGCAATGTTTCGAATTTCAGACAGGAAATCGATATACATAACACTACTATATGTCCTCTTTTTGTAACTTCTCATGAAATTTCAATCTGATTCTAGAGACACAGTTATGACAATTTTCCTTGGGTCACCTGTTTGAAATATAATTTGGGAGCCTGCAAAAAACCTAACTTCCTTGGACCACATATCTGAAACTATATTGATAAAAGATCTAAAATTCAAACTCGAGGTTCATCGATATTTCAGATCAAATGGGTTTTAATTTTATCTTCTGAAACATCGTAGAAAAAAAGTTATAGCGAAATTCCACAATGACCTTTTGAGGCACTGAAACCCTAGAATCTAAAGCTCTGATACCAATTGTTATACAATCAGCTCACAAAATAGAAGAAAAGATAGAGCAATGACTTCAAAATCAGCCTCTTCGAGGGGGAAACCTCTTTTACATGAAATAAATGAACAATTCTTGGATGATACAAATGACAAGACCTCCTTTCTATATATAGGAGTCTAAGGGGTCACAATATAGTCAAAGCCTAGATAACAATAACAATATAAGGGCACAACAATAACAATAGTGGGCTTCTATGGGGCATAATAATAACAATATGGGGACAACGTGGGCACACCAATAATAATAAGGGGCTATAATGACAATAATAATAAAGGAATAGACTAGTATTATAGGGACCTAAACATATCACAACCAAGAATCCATATGCATGTGCATGCATGTCCAAACTAGTGAAGAAATTATACATGCAACTCGATACCTGCAAGAAAATTTGATATAGTTTCTAATGTCGATGCCTTCTTGCACTTTCCCACTCTTCCCTTTCCTTCTTTCTCCAAGAATCCATGTATGTCACACCCTCCAAGAGTGCTCCAATAAATCTAATGAGAGAATAATGAGAGAGAGATCTAACATTGAACTGACAAAAGGTTACCAATTGATCCTCAAAAGCCTTTTTATGAACGAGACCTTTATTTTTTTCATTTTCCATTATTTTACTTCATTTTTGTCCTCACATGAAACGTGTGACCTTTCACTCATTTTTTCTCCTAATTTCCATTATTTTCATAAATGAATTTGCCAAAATACCTTTTTGCCTCCTTAAATCCTTAGCCTTAACCATTTCCTAATTTCCTTAGCCATAAACAACCAAATGAACACCTGCTAGGATGTCTTGCCCAATATTCAGCTTGGAGTAAGTGTCAAAGTCAGACATGGTTATTGTTTTTAACATTTATTACATGGAATTTTCACGAGGGATTTTACATTTAATAAAAGTGGTTTATTTCCATTGTGCAAGCATATAATGAAACGAGGGTTCTATAGATAGGTAATCATGGAAACATATCTATAAACACAAGTAACATATTGACATGCAGTTGAGGTGGATGGATGATGTGGCACTTTCAGTTAGCATGATGTCATTATTGACATCACTAAATTTTCCAAATTTGTATCCAATAAAAGGAAAATGACCTTAGTAAGGGCAAGATAGAGAAAACATTATTATTTGACCATGAAAAAAGAACATAATGGATCTCGTGATAACACTATTAACTCAACCAACAAATTCCCAACATTGTAAATTGATCTTTAGGTCAACAATTGTTTCAAGAAAAAATACATATAGTCTCTTTCACTATTACCTATCCTTCTAACGACCAAGTATAGAAGGTTGAACGCTACACCCCACGGTCCTATAAATTTTGAAAACATACCACTAGTGGACCTTTATGTAGATACCTATGATATCTATTGCAAATTTGACTTATTTCAAATTAGAGAAGGAACATACAGTAAACTATTAATTTTCCATTGTTCTATGTTGTTATAATCACTTTAGCCCAATTCTTAACTTCAGTTAGCAATAAATTAAATATTCCAATAATAAATAAAAATTGTAGAGATAACAATAATTTCAATGTACAATAAGAGACAATAAGGATTAATGACAACAGACATAATAGTTTAGTCAAGGTCTAGGGAAACACCCATAATGGGGAAAACCCTTTCAAATTATTCATATTTGATTTTCATAAAATTTTCATGAAATAGAGTACAATAATTCAATTCATCAATGAGCCAAAGTGAATCCCCTGACTATCCAACAAAGTCATCCAACGAATATCAAATGATGAGCCAATAATCAAATATGTCCTAAGTCAAATCTAGTCAAAGTCAAATCTAGTCAAAGTCAAAGTCTACAATTCTCTCAAATTAAAGAGTATCCAAATGTGCCCTAACTAGTCGTTCAGTCAATAGTCAAACTTCCTTGCAAGATCTTGGTCAAAATTCAAAGTACTAAACCTCCAAATTCAGCCCAAACCAATCAACAAAACTTGTTCAAAAGAGAGACAAAACTATGACCAAAGCCTTAATTGTTCAACATCCAAGAAATTCTCAGTTTGTGTGCCACTCAAATCGACCTTCCAAGATAGGTTCAAAAGAATCCAAACCAAACCAAGACAATGTTAGTCAACATTGGTCAAAGTCTTCCAAACAAAAAAATCAACTCTAATTATAGAATAACCTCTAAACCCTTGGCATGTGTGAAGAGGACCTTGCAATTTTTCACATGTATGAACCAATAGAAGAGGAGAGATATGCTTAATGTGATGTCTCCAAATGATGAGACTTGACTTGTATTTATAGGCATTGGAGGAAGGCTAATTTTTATTCTAGGTTGACCTTGACTTTGATGCCATTAAGGGGTTCCATTTTAAAAATTATTTCTTCCTCAACCAAATTAAATTCTTCCAAGGGCTAGGAGGGGTGTTACTTCATGAGGAGGGTTGTCTAAAGGATGGAATTTGTCCTTGAACTACCAAATTAACACTCCCTCTCAACTAGGGAGAAATTTCTAACAACAATATATGTTCCATCTCAAATATCTCATCATCATCAAGTCAACTATCATCCCTACCCATCTTTCCTCATATTTTTTAAGCACCCTTGAATCGAAAATAAGAAGAATTTAAAATCATAGGGGAGTTTACGCTACTACCCTCTCTCTAGTGACAATAGGAGAGATACAACTTACCAATAAAGGATCAAACCCATCCTTTTGTCTATCAACAGGAAAGATACAACTTTCTATAAAACGTAAGCATCATGTTCATCCTATCATCCAGTTACAATGGGTGATATCCATCTACCAAGAAAGTATCACATCCCTCATTTTGTATAATCAAATATGAGATACGACTTCTAATAGAAGGTAGTGATATATTCCCTCATTGACCATCAAGAGTCAAGTGGTAGAAGACCCACATCGTAATCACTTGAGTGAGATACAACTTTCTACGCAAGGATTGCAACCATCTCAAGTCATCTTAACCCATTGGCTAGATGGGGAGGAACAATCCAAACAAGCCCAACTTGTGGGTAAGATGCATACTACGGTATACTCTGTCAATCATGATAGTGATGGAAATAATACTGAGAGGGGGGGTGAATCAGTATTATCAAATCAGATAAAACTTTTCAATTTCATACTCAGATTCATATACGCTACTTCAATTAAGTTAACCAGCGTATACACGCGACTGTGTCTAACGAAACTAGCGTATACCCAGAGATCTTATAATTCAGTTAGCTTAATCTTCAGTGAATGCATCAGAACATTATTAAGCATATTAACAGTAAACAGGTGCAGTATAACAGAACAGGACATCACACAAGAGCCACACACATGAACACCATGATATAAGGTGGAAACCCAATGTGGGTGAAAACCACCTGCTGCAATTCGTTTCTTTCTTCTTTAATGAGAAACTTCTTTTACAATATACTGGTGCAGTCCTTTACCAGTATGCAGGCTACAACCTGCAGAGGGCTACAACCCTCTCTCGTTTTCCAACTACTTCTGGAAGGGAGCTACAACCCCCTCAGCTCTTGTACTAGCTGATCCATTTACTAGTACGTAGGTGCTGACCCTACAATCTTCAGGGACCACGTTTCATCAATTTTCAGACTGGATCCAAGAGTACAAAACAAACATTACTGCAATACAATCATCAACTTAAACTTGCATCATAATTCATTAAACAACCCAATACTGAATCACTGAAACCCTGTCATTAAGAACACAGAACCCAAACCAGAGACCAGAACTCTGCAACAACCACCAGAATCAGCAGCAACCTGAGATATCAAACCTTATCATGAATACGCTACTACACTGTACCGAAACCGCGTGTATACGCACTTTCTCCAAAGGAAACCCGCGTACAGATCTAGAAATGATTACTTATGCCTTCGCTGTCAGATCCGACCCTTGCCAAAACTTCCCGAATAGACAACCAGCAATACCAGATCCTCTCACTTCATCAGACACGCCAATTGCACATACTTTGCCTAATGATCTTCTCCTTATATAGCCTTACGCCTTGCTCAATACCATGGTCCAAAACCATAACAAACCAATACCATCAACTTTGAAACTATGGATCGACACAATTAACGAGACGCCATGGTCCAAAACATAGGTTCAAGTTCCAAGATCTAACTGCCATGGACCAAAAGAGTGATCACCAACATATACGCACTTTTGTAATGTATAACCCCCGTGTATACGCGCCTTTGTCTAGATGACCTGGTATATCTCTTCTTGTCCTGCCTGTGTACTGAGATCTGTCCTCTGATAAGTTTGCGATCACCTGTACAAACCTCTGGAGCACCTGTACAACCTCTGAGTATATCCATCAAGGACAACACTTGAAACATAATGCCAACAATCTCCCCCTTTGGACTTGATGGCAACCACCACACCAAGTAACTCTCCCCCTTTGACATCAAGGGAAAAGGGCGTACCAAGATAATACTGTCCATACTGCTGTCCATACTCCCCCTGAGTACATGCTGAAGTTTCTGATTTGGCTTCCCCTTTGTATATGCCAAAGTGCACCAATCTATCCATGCTCCCCCTGAGCAGATGCAGGTTCTAAGACCAACCATTCAGAGTTGTACCATAAGCGTCGGCCTGCCATACTATTCCTTTGATGTATCATTTAACCATAATGCCAACAATGAATTATTTGAAGTATATGCTCCCCCTGAGCCTGAGCCAACCATGACTGAACCATTTCCTGAGTCTATTCTGCTCCTCCTGAGCCTAAGCCAACCATGACTGAACCTAGGTCTGTTCTGCTTCCCTTTCTTCATATACGCGACTTTGCAGCCTGTAACTCGTGTATATACGCGACTTGTCTTCATTATATCAGCGTATGCAAGGAATACTGAAATTCATCACTTTCAGATTCCCCTTTGTTTGTTATGTCAGCTGACTGAGTTATGCCATACTTTTCTGTTTCTGTCTTCTTCAATTCCTGGAACTGTGATGATG